>VDFB02374869.1:0-125768 GCA_007258455.2 Sequoia sempervirens | reverse complement strand
GAATGCCTTTACTACCGTGTGGTTTGACTAGCAATCCATTATTTGAAAAGTGGAAAAGAAAAGCAGATGCAAGGATAAGAGCCAGAATAAGAGAAATAAAGAACTTGATATTTAGATTGAAGTGATGGTCATTTTAGTGAAGCATAATACTTTGAAGCAATAGCAGTTTTCTACTGAATACGCATGTAGACATGGATGCTATCAGAGTTTGTGTCAAGTGATGTGAGTTGAGTCCAAAATTCACTCTTAATCTATCATGTTCTGTTCGGGTTTCAACAAATCAAGTAGTTCTGTATTGCACTTGGTCTTTGGTGCCAGAAATTGCCTTTACTGTATCATTAAAATCGGATAAATCCTTGTGAGGGGTCTAAAGTCAGGTGTGTGACATTAATCTCTCCACTTCCTTTTTAAGTCTTAATTTGTTTAACATCATTTAGGAACTGGAAAGAGCACCTAAAATTTCCTCTGATGTAGGAAGTTGTGTTGAATCCTTATGTTGAAGAATTTTTTTTTAAAAATTCAGGTGCCAAACAAATAAGTGTTGAATATATACTTTACCAGACCTAGGAGAATCCCACCCTGGCACCAAAGAACCCATGATCTCTGACTTCTTGTACTCACAGCTTAGTTCAAAAAACTATGAGAAATGTTCAACAAGTATTTCAAATATCTTCTTAATACTGTTTGACATTAGTGTCCAATATATAAAGGCTCCACCGACTTATGTTTACTCCTCCTAAGACCATACTACCCTGATTTTCACTACAATAGCCCACAATATTCTGCTAAGCTACATACCATTGTTTTTAATAAATCTTTATCTTCAAGCTTCTTGATGCTTTTGGACAAAGGACACATGGAGATTCATTATATGTAGGAGTCGTTATGGAAATCTGACTATGATGAAAGATTCCAGCCATGCCAAGCCAAGTCACTTGCTTTAAAAATCACTTATTACTTGCTTTAGAACTCCTTGATTACAGCAGAATCCAATTTTATTATTCAATGTTTAATAGGAAGTCTGAAAGATAATATCTGTCCTGTCAAGATAAGGCAGAGTGACAAGAGCCTGACTATATTTTACTATTTAGATTGTTTCTTCTCCTTCAAACATAAATTTAAAACAGCTACCCATTTTGACAGCCAACAATAAGGCTTGTATTTATAGCCTGAAAAATAGAATCCCTACAAGTTATCATTGCTGTTAAATGTCTTAATGTAGTACTCAATAAACAAAGATGTTTAATTGGTCGTCTAAAATCTTGAGTCTCAATAAACAAAGATGTTTAATTGGTCGTCTAAAATCTTGAGTCTTGTGTATTTTTTAATCTTGAGCCTTGGATGTACTTTCATTATGAAATATGGAAATGGAGTCTTGTGTTTTTGAACTTGTTAAAGTAGTTTTTAAATTTTGATGGTTCTAGGTGGTGTGAAAATATATAGTAAATATTAATATAAATATAATATAATAACATATGATATATTAAATATTAACATATTATAATTTAAAAATAATAATAAAACAATAATATAATAATTTAATAATAAAATTAATAATATAATATTAAGGATAAATATAATTTACTAAGTATAGTATTAATAATAATTTACTAAGTATAATATTAATAATATAATATTGATAAAAATAGTAATAAAAATATTCAAAATAATATATCAACAAAATCAATTTTTAAATGACCAACCATTTGATATCATTTTCTCCCTAATTAACCTTCAATACCTCTTCAGCGTACTAAATTGCACACAAAGGTGCAATTGCTAGTTATATAATAATATAATAGTTAATACATAAAATTTAAAAAATAAATATAATAATATTATTCTATAATTAAAAATAAATAATCAATTTCTAAATGACTTGCCAATTGTTCTCATTTACTATACAAATGTGTGAAAAAAAAAACCAAAATTTTCCTAATTGACCTTCCACACCTCTTCGGCGTACCCATTGCACAAGGTGCCATAGCTAGTTTATATTATTTGATAAAATATAAAAGACACAACATTGCCCAAGAATGCAAGTCTTGACAACCATGTTAATTATAGAAACTACTCAGAAAGATTTTATGTATTGAGAGAAAGTTTTGCATATTATATTGAATTCAAAAAGGAGGAAGAAACTATCCTGCAAGCTTCCAGTAGGATGCCCTCAGCAAGCTCCTATCTAGGGGTGCTTATTGCGTATTTATTAAGATTTATTTCTCTGTAATCTTCGGGTAAATGCTTGGACAATAGAGGTGTGAAGAGGCACAAAAAAGGCGAGAAGAGGCATGTAAAGGTAATTTAGATGTTGGAGTGAAAGTATAAGATTTCTTTTTTCAAAATTTATTTGAATTGAAACACATTGTCAATAAGTAGCCTGATTGGCAAAGCCACTTAATTTTTATCCCTTTAGTAGTATGTTTGGTAATTGAAGTTAGTTTTAAATTTAAAGCTTTTGCTTTTTACAATTTATTTTTGTAAAATGGGAGATATAAGATTTATTTTGTAAAGTGTATTATTTAGAAACCAACACTTTAAACATATGATTTATTTTGTGATGTTAGACATTTCCAAAGAAACAAAGACCTTTGAATTTTGGTTATATTGTATCAAATGGTTTGCTTGAATACCTACTATTCAATGGGGAATGTTGCATTTATCATGAAAAGTGAAAGCTTGAAGGTTGTTATATTGCAGTCATTAAAAACAATGGGGTAAAAAGTAGAGAATCTTTTAGGAGTAAGGGTTGAGAAGATCAAAGAGAAGGGTGGTGGACATTGAAGGTCGAAGGATTTTTTATTTTTTTTAATTTTTTAATCTAGAGTTAGTTTCTCACTTTTAGATGGTAGATTGTTTGAGAAGCACTACTGCATTTGTACTATTTTGTGGAGAAAGAGGCGTTTGTTTTTACAATAATTGTGGATAGATGAGTATACAAGTTCACACTTTGAAGATAGGCATGGATCTATTGTAGATGAAGCTCAGCATGGATTGTTGCCTAGGTTGTTTGGGAGTTTGTGGATCTATTGTAGATGAAGCTTTACAATTATAGTTTTATGAGGATCATGAGACAAATTGATGGTGCACTATGGATGTAGCTTAACATGGATGGTTCTTCAATAATTTTGGAATTTGAGATGAAATTTGGGAACTTATGAGCTCAACTCGAGAGCTATAACTCTATGGAGGTTATAAGGTAGTTTGATGGAGTTCTACCTAACCCAAGAGCTATTTCCAAAGAGAAGCTTTTGATGAATATGTGGTTCTATTTGGTTTGATAATGGGGTGTTGATATGTAACATCTTAGTATAGTAATATAAACAATTAAAATTTGCTTCCACATTTTAACCTAATATCATCATGCTTCCATACATTTGCATTATTAATCTTGCATCACATCTTCATTAATTAATTATATAAATTTTTTGATTAATTAGGTCATCTTTCCTCTCAAAAATAAATAAATTAGATTGATTTAATTAATTAGCACCTTGCATCAATTAATTAAATCATATATTAACTTGCCTCTATCACTAATGAATTAGATAAATTCTTGTTTAATTAACTAGGCTAATAAACATTCCTCCCTTTGTTTAAAATAAATAAATAAATAAATAAATAATTCATTTCTACCTCACCACTAAAACCAAAGTCAACCCTTTTTAGTGTTTTAAATCAAGGGTATATCAGTGTCCCATACTCTTATGTAATGGTTCATTCTTGGTATTTATTTGTGTCATTGTTTTTCTATAATGCTACTAAAAATTATCTAGATTGGAAAGCTTATGACACTCTTCTCATAGGATTAATTACAAAAAATATTTGCATATCTTTTCTTATTTTCTTTCATTTGGTATGAGAGGGTTAGCTAGCTTGATCGATCCTTATGAAGAGGAATGAGGCTTATTTCTATTAACCCTTGTTTAAGTGGAAGTTTTGTGGTAGTGATCTTGTTTTCAAGATACAATCATGGAAAAGACATCTAGATTGGAGGTGGATAAATTCAATGGAGTCAACTTTGAGCTATGAAAGCTCAAGATGGAGAATTGACTTCTGGAAAGAGGTCTATGGATTGTGATAGTGGACCAAAAACTATCTAGCTTGAATGATGAGGACTAGAAAGTGCTTGAATGGAAGGGAAGGTGTCTCATTATGCTATGTCTTGTGGATTCAATGCTCTTAATTGTTTTGACATACACCACCACCAAGAAGATTTGGGATAAACTTGGGAATTTATATAAGAGAAATTCCTTATTGAATAAGCATTTTTTTTGGAAGAGTTGTATTCATTGAAGGTGGGTGATGATGACTTAGTGATAGAGCATTTGAATGTATTCAACACTTTGGTGAGCTAGTTGGTATTTATGGATGTAAAGATGGATGAGGAGGAATAGTGAATTACTCTCTTGAGTTCTTTGCTTGATAATTGAGACAATCTCATGATGGTGAGTAGTGGGTAAAAGCAAGAAGTTGGGTCCACTAAGAGGGTAAGTTTCGGCAAAAAAAATGCCGAAAGGAATGGGATCTCGAGCCTAAATTCGAATGGGTAACTGTTCTGCTTTCGGTACCCACTACTAAAAAGGTACTTGTTTAGAAATGGGTACTCATTTTTTTTAAATAAAAAGGGGTAAAAACTTTATTGATAATCAGAGAAGAGCACTACAACGAAGCAAAGGGCCTAAACCCCAGGAAAGCAACAAAGCAACAAAGCAAAGCAAGATACAACATCATCCATCACCAATCCCATCTCCATCCTCTGCAATAATCTTGTTCAATTCATGGCAAAGATCTTGGGAAATCTGATCCCACCCCTCAATCCTCCAACCATCAAGATGTGTCGAGGCCCATTTCGCCAAGCAATCGGCAGCTTTATTCCACTCCCTCGGAATATGGACAAACGAAACCTCCTCCATCAAGGAGCTAATCTGCAGAATTTGTTGCACCATCCTAGCCAACTGCCAACTGACATCAGCCACCTTCCGATCTTTAAGCAAATTAACCAAAACCTGTGAGTCAGACTCACATATAACTTTCCTCCACCCCAAAGCATAAGCCCGTTCAAGGGCGGAGAATATCGCCAGACCTTCCATAAGGTTAACGGTCTTTGTCCCCTCGTAAGAAGAGAAGAAGAAGACCACTGAGCCTGTGGAATCTCTACCAACTCCACCAATTCCAGCAGGCCCAGGATTTCCTTTTGAGGAACCATCAGTATTAATTTTCAAAATTCCAGCAGGAGGGGGAAACCATTTACCCACTCTCATAACTTTCATTTTTGCTTGTCTTCCTCTTCGGACACAATCCGACACCAAAGACAACGCCTGAAGTCCCAGTCTCTCCAACTTCTCAGCATCCCCTTTCTCTAAGGGAAAATCAACCTCACACTTTGCTTCCACAGTCTCCCGAACCATACCCATAATTCTCTGCCAAACTTGTTGAATAATCAACTTTTCACCACGGAAGATTCTACGATTCCGCTCCAGCCAAATCTGCCAAAGAAGGAATGTAGGCCCCACATACCACACGTCCTGAAGGAAAGATGCGGTAATAGGAGGTCTGCCAAGGCTACACCAGAAATCAACTAGAGAGGAAGCATGGACACAAGGAACTCTCCAAGCTTCCCACCACAAGTGCCATAACCTCAGAGCAAAGGGGCAACGAAAAAACAAGTGCGCAGAATCCTCCTCTCCATCCCCACACAACACACACATGGAAGGTCCCTAAAATCCCCTCTTTTGAATATTATCCCAGGTCAAACACTTATTCCAGGCCAAAGTCCAAATGAAGCAATTACACTTTGGCCAGGAAAACTTGTTCCAAACATTCTTCCACCAATGAACCTCCACCCCATCCAGCTTGTGAGATAACAACACCTGATAACCAGAGGAAGCAGTATAAACACCCTTAGGGTTTGGAGACCAAGATAAAACATCTCCACCCGGAAGGGAGCTACAGGTCCTGCCAGAGAGGATGCTTTGCAATTCCGCACATTCCTCCTCCATACCAACCACAGGCCACTCGTCAGGATTCTTCCATCTAGCCGTCATTAACTGTCCTTGAGAAGAAACGGACTTAAAGTCTCTCACCTTGTCCCACCCAGCCGCAAGGAATCTTTGACAAAGGGGCAAGAGGTTAGGAAACTGAGAAACAATGGGAGGAAAACCATCCCAAGCATCCAACCAAAATTGAGCCTCAAACCCACTTTTGCAGATCCAGAATAAGTCGTCCTTAACAAGAGCAGCCCCCTTCTTAAGCGTACTCCAAATAACCGATCCTTTCCCCACTAAGGGATAGCGAGGAATATCCATCTGAGGGATCCCCGGAAAATATTTATGAAGTAAAATCTTGGCCCAGGTCTGATCTTGCTCCACACACCACCTCCAGTACAGCTTGGCAGCAAGCGCCACCCCAGACAGAGATGACTGCCTTAAACCAAGACCGCCATATTGCCTCGGACTACAAACAAGCTCCCATTTAACCAAGCTCCATTTGGATGACGATAAGTTACCTGCCCATAAAAATTGTCTAGATAAAGCATCAAGTTCTTGAAGAAAACCAACTGGGGCCACCTGGAGCATACATCTATAAATGGGAAGAGCTTGAACCACAGATTTGATCAGCTGAACACGACCAGCAAAGGATAACCATCTATGGGTCCAATGATTAACCTTCATCCGAAACTTTTCTAGAATATTCTGCCATGAATCCCTAGACATCCTTTTGTCAGAGATAGGAATTCCAAGATAGATCAAAGGGAGGGATCCAGACTGAAACCTTAAAATATTGGCAATCCTCCTTTGAATCGGATCAGGAGTATTGAAGAAGAAGATGGAGGATTTACCTTCGTTTATCATTTGACCAGAGGCGGTCAAATAAACATCCAACACCGCACGCAAGTTTGTAGCCTCCCTGATTGTAGCCATACCCATCAAAGCAGTATCATCCACAAACTGTAAATGAGATTGTGGGGGAATATTACCACCCCAACGCCATCCCTGAATGATACCCCTCTCCACATTCCTTCTCAACAACCGACCCAAACCTTCAACAAAGAGCAAAAACAAGTACGGAGATAATGGATCACCTTGACGCAGTCCCCGAGAGGCACCAAAAAGCTCTGAGGGTTCACCATTAATTAAAACAGAGAAGGAAACAGAAGTCACACAACTCTTGACCCACTGAATCCAATCATCCCTAAACCCAAAAGCACCAAGGATCTTCCAAAGGAAGGACCATCGAACTCTGTCATAAGCCTTTGCCATGTCCAACTTGATGAACATAGCCTTATCAGTGGAGTTAGCCATAGAATGAATGGACTCTGTAGCAATGACCACCCCATCCAGAATTTGCCTTCCCGCAACAAAGCCACTCTGCTCCTCAGAAATTAACACTCTAAGCCAGATTTTTAGCCTATCCGCAATTACTTTAGAGATGATTTTGTAAATCACATTACAAAGAGAGATGGGTCTAAATTGGCTTAACTTGATTGCTCCATCAGATTTGGGGATGAGAGCAAGGAAGGTGGAATTCAAAGCCCGTAACATCTGCTTGTTCGCCTGAGATTCCTGGACAACAGCCAATAAGTCAAGCTTAATAATATCCCAGAATTCTTGAAAGAACTCCACCGGAAAGCCATCAGGGCCTGGAGCTTTCCCTCTCTTCATCTGGAACACTGTTCTTTCAAGCTCTTCGATTGAAATATCCCTCATGAGACATTCATTCATCTCCATAGTAACTAGAGAAGGGATACAAGATAGAACTTGAGCCTCCTCCTCGGAAGCCCCCTGTGAGTCCTCCCTAAATAAGGTAGCAAAGTACTGCATGGCTTCACAAGAAATATCCTTGAAAGAGGATAGATGCTCGCCAGTTTCATTCACCAGAACAGAAATTAAATTCCCATGTCGCTTGGCTTTGACTGAATTGAAGAAGGAGGCCGTATTTTTATCTCCCTCCTGAAGCCATTCAACCCTTGCCTTCTGTTTCCAATATATTTCCTCCCTCAGCTCACACTCCTCCAACACTTTCCATGCCCTGGCCTCCTCTTGAAGTAAATAGGCAGTCACACCTTCCTCCCTGATCACTCTTGTTATGCTTTCCAACTCCACCTGGGCAGCAGCCTTAGCATGGAAAATGTTCCCAAAGCACTGTCGATTCCAACGTTTCAGCCGGTATTTAACAAATTGGAGAAGCTTAGCAAAGGTGTACATTGCCGTACCATAAGCGGGTCTACCCTCTTTCCACCATTTAGCCACATAGTCATGAAGAGAGGGTTCACGCAGCCACATAATCTGGAACTTAAAAGGGGGTGACCGAGGCACACTAACTGAAGAAACTACAAGCTTGATAGGCCAATGGTCAGACCCCCTCCAATCCAAAATTTCAGAGCTAGAAGACCATAATCCACCAACCCAGTAACAAGAAACCAAGAACCGGTCAAGTCTTTCAGAGATGCAATTATTCCCAATCCTTCGATTGTTCCAGGTGAATAATCCATTATTAGGCTTGACATCAACAAGATTCAAAGCAGAGATATTATCCTGAAGAAGCATCGCAGAAGGCTCCAACCTAGCAGTACCCCCCCGCTTTTCAGCAAGCTCACAAATAGCATTAAAGTCCCCAGCCATAATCCAAGGATGAAAAGGCACCATGCTCCGAACAAATCTAATATGAGACCATAGAATTTGTTTACCTTGAAACTCAATAGGCGCATAGATATTAGAGAGGAGGATAGACTCCCCGGTCTCAAAACAGGAAGCGATCATCGAGATAGAGAACTTGCTGGCCATCCACCAGAGAGGGCGGATCCTCCGAGGATTCCAAAGGCAAGCCAATCCACCCACAGACCCTTGAGCACCAACACACTGACATTCGCCACTGCCCCACAGCTTAGGGGATAAACCAAGCATGCACTCCACAGAAACCTTAGTCTCCTGCAGGAACAAAACATCAGGAGATTGACTTCTAACCAACTCACGAACAACCTTTTGTCTAGGGCCGCTGTTTAGGCCCCTTACATTCCATGAGAGAACAATCATTTCAAAGAGCTCGAGAAGTGTGAATCCAAAGTCTTAACCGACCCTGACTCCACTAAAGTTTCCCCAGCTAACTTAATTTTTTCCATATCCTTCTTCCTGCCAAGCTTTGAGGATTTCTCCCCCAACCCTTTTTTGATATCCTTTTGATGAAGACCCAAAGGAGAAGGAGAAGACCTGTTATTCCTCACTACATCTGCTCCTGTATGCAAAGCCACAATAGGACCATCTCCCCCATCCTTCTTCATTTCCATAGTAGGAGTCGTCTCCACTTGGGCATCCATTTGAAGATCGGTCACCATTTGCAAAGCTCCAGTAACTTGTGCATCCTGAGTATCCCCAAACAGAGAACCCTCCTGCCCAGAACACACAATACCTTGATCCAAATTCACCAACCCCGGGTTCACTTCTTGCTGACCCAGATCATCCAAAACCTCAAATCTGTTAAAAGAGTCTTCATCTTGTCTTTCCTTCCAAGTCCTCTTTTGGCCTCGGTTTCTATTACGATTCTTCACAGGGGCGAAGCCATCAGAACCATCACCATCCCCAGGAATGGGGTTCTTTCCCTTATCCTCCCTAGGTGGGTTATGGGAAGGCTGAGAATTAGGAGTCTCTCCAGGCCTAACCCTTGGACATCTTCGTTGCAAGTGACCATATTCATGGCATAGACGACATCGGAAAGGAAGTGTTTCATAGTCTAAAGACTGAACCCAAGAGTAAGGACCCACAGACATGTCCAAAGAATCTGGTAATGGTTTACTAAGATCAATTTCCACACAGATGCGAGCAAAAGTGATTACCTTTTTGAACTGAGTCTGCAGCGAGGAACCAACCGGCTTCCCAAGCATCGACCCCAACAGATGCAAAACATCATCCCGCCAGCATTCCACAGGAAACCGTGGGAGCCGAACCCACACCGGACACGAGTTGGAAGCTCCTCAGCAGGGTTAAAACCAACATGCCACGGTTTAAGAAACAGACCAACCTGATTATAGAAATAAGGGCCTCCTTCGAAGACCTTATTTCGATCCGCCATGCAATCAAAGGTAACCATGAAATAATTATTTGCCAAAATTTTTATATCCATCTCACCCTCCGGCATCCAAGTTCGTCGAGCCCAGGATTCCAAAAATTGCAACGATATCCTCATACCCAAAAACTTACAGTAAAAAGAGTGCCTTGAATAATATTCAATATCTTCCGCAACCATTTCCAAAGGAATAACAGTTTCGGCCTCTCCTTGCAACGTTCCAGGCAACCATTAATCTTCGTGATCCGAGCTCCACTAGACAAGCCCACTCCATCTAGCCCCGCTTCTGGCATGAACAAATTATTGAAAACTTGAAGCGTGACTTCACACCAAGCGCTGAACGAAAATCCATTAGAGGGTTTTCACTCGAGGTCTCCCCGGGAGACATAATATCTAACTTATATCGGGCATGCAAAGCCTTCGAGAAATAAAAATCAGAAACAAGGGTTTCAAAGCCCCACCCACAGCTCACCACGATCCACTGGCCAAAGAACAAGATACACTGCTGAAGGGAGACCCCACATAGACCAGGCACCAAAGGCGCGCCCCTATCTGCACACCCATGGCTCCCAGTGACACCCCACACTCTGGTCGGCGCCAAGGAACAGCCCGCACGTAGGAACAGAAGGAAAGAAACCACCGCAGTGGCCACACACAACACCACACCCCTAAATGCAGCCAACAAACCCCCCTCCTAGCGCAGATTCAAACCAGAACAGGAAACGGGCGAGGGCACGGACGCCCTAGCCCTAATAGACAAGGCAGACGACGCCATCATTTTTCTCATTGAACACTCATTTTTATAGTTATTATTTTTCAAATGGGTACTCGTTTTGAAAAAGTACTTATTTTTCAAAAAAATTGATTGTCGGTTTATTTTCACTTGCAAATTTTGTGGCCAAAGACTGATCAAAGGAGAACAAGTACTTGTATTTGAATCGCTTTAACCAAATTGCACCTACCAACTCATTCCTTCGATGTAATCAATCTCAGTGACCTCTAGGTTAGTATTTGTGCTTTTTTTTGCTTTATATTTAACGATTTTTGTTTGTAACTATGGTTTAAAATTTAATTATATAATGTAATCATTAGGGTTTGTAATTTCATGGTTTATATTTTTGTTTAGTTTAATTGTTGTAATTAGGTTGAATTCTATAGTTTGTAAATTCTATTTGTAAACATATTCTTCAAAATAATGGATACATGTACAATAAACTAAAACCTAGAACATAGACCTAAAAACTAAAACCATAAACCCTAAATTGTAAACCCTAAACCATAAACCCTAAAACCTAAAACCTAATACCTAAACCCTAAAACCCTAGACCCTAATGGATTCATGCCTACCATTATAAATGAATGATCACTAGGAATATGAATGGTCACTAGTACTGGAAAAACTAATCCCCGAACTATGGAATTAAATCACCACTACCACTTTCAACCTCTTGGTTGGTATAATACTCCCAAAACCTTGCTTAGATTCTAAAAAAAAGTAGCTATGATATCACAATTCATTTAATCATTGATTGTATAACCCTAGTGTACATTAAACATGGATTGTCTAAGCTAGCTCTTGACAACTCTCTCCTAATAAGTTTCCTCTACTTTAAAGGTTTATAAAGTTCGATAGCACATATATACATGAACTAAGAATGATAAAAGAATTAGAAGAAATATAAGGTATACACTATAATAAGAATACCATTTACCAAATTTGATATGACAAAGAATTATGCTTAATTTAATTGATCGGACATACATATGAAGTTGTGTTTTAAGAAAGTGTTTTACCTTTCATAGTGCATAAGCGAATGATAATAGTATGTAAATCTAGAATTATGTTATGTAATTTTAGTAAGAAAGGATCGAGGAGTGAAAATACAATAGATATCATGAGAATTTGAAGAAGTGTAAGAGTAGGCATTAGGAGAATATCCATGATTGATTATACAAAAGTATGGTTTTAAGGGAATAGGTTTCAAGTAATACTATCTTCATTAGGCTAAGGTCTTTTCCTTCATATCTAGAGTGTGCTAATATCTTGAACCATTTTCCATATAATATTTCAAGTTTATGAGAAGAGAAAGGGGGATGTATAGTACTGTGAGCAACTAAACTAATGCCATGATCAATTATGTGTTTTTATGTGAAGAAGATGATAGGGGATTTGGGAAAATATGATTATTGAATGAATGGACATATTTATGGGAAGAGGAGGGAGAAGATGAAGGGAGCCCTTTAGAGGAGGGCATATCAATTGTTGAAGAAAATGTATAGTTAAACTATAAGAAGGGACATGAAGGGGTATGACTATGAGGAGGTAATGACTTATTGATGAAATTTTAGTTTCATTGATACAACTTGCTAGACTAGATATACTACTATATAATTATGTGCAAAAGTTTCCATATCATTCTCTTTCTTCCCATATACACATGAGATTAGTGTAACATAAGAAACCTCAATAGTAATGTGTGAAACCTAGTTATCCTCTAAGTTTTAAATAATGTAAGTTTTGAAGAAGTATTAGGAGGTGATTTGGGTGAGCCTTTATTGATGAAATTTTAGTAAAGAGGTGAAATACATGTGACTAGGCAAGATATAGTTTTATATAACAATAATGGAAAAATTGAAAAAGGGATTCATTAACATATATAATATAAATTTTATTAACATTCATAATTTATTCAAACATCTATGAATGGTGGAGGGATCAACACACATTCATGGAGCCATAGTCATCCACTTGGAGAATATCATAAGTGACTTGACTAGTTGTGATAGAAGAAAGTGTTTTAATTTTGACATGACCTATTGTGTTAGGTAATGTAATATTTTGTAAGGCTTGTTGGATGATGTCTTTAAAAGAGGAAAATTCTAAAATAGTTCCAAAAGAGATATTTTAACTTGTGTGGATTGTAATTGCTCCATGAGATCACATTCTTTAAGGTTATTAGCAAAAATATAGGATGAGGGGGGAAGATTAATAGTATTAGAGGGAAGGTTAGTTGGGATTGATATGTTTTTATTATTTCATTGAGTGTTATGGGTATGAATAATTGTATAATTTAATGTATGTTAGGGGAAGATAATTGTTTATTCAAGTGCGAGAAGATCAAGTAAAACCAACTATACTATGAGTTTTGGCACAAGAGTGGTTTGGACAATAATTTTAGGAGGATAATGTGGTATAATTATGGGTTGTATGGGAGAGATATAAAGATTATGTATATTGGATTAGAGGGGTCTTTAAATTTTCCATGGGGTCCTTTAAGCACACACGTATTTGCATGTGTTTGGTTACAAGAATCTACAGAAGGGGAGAGTAAATGATGGGAATTATATTATGAATTGAGGTTCATGTTTTGGATATATGTGTAGGTTTATTGATAAATGTAATTTTAGTATCTCATAAAAGGAATTAAACGATTTGCAATGAAACTAATTATGTTACCATATAAAGGATGGGGAATAGAAGAAGACATCATAATATGGTAATCATTTCATTCATGGAAGCCATATGTACTTTATAATAGATCCTTTTTTAGAAAATACAAAGAATATCATAGAATTGAAAAATGAAAGAGACACATTTTACTTAAGAAAACATTACTAGTGAAAACCCTTCAAATGAGTAAAAAAATCCAAGAAGAGTATGCTACTTGCATCTCATCAATATGCTACAAATTATTCTGTAGTTTAAACTTTACAATTATTTAAATTAAGAGTTACAAAAATAAGATTCCAATATAGTTTGGAAGAACTTATTTCTCTAAAGTAATGTGCGTTAGATGCACAGGATAACTAAGAGTGGAGAGGGGGGGAGGGGAGAAGTGAGGGAAGGGGGGTGAATTAGTTGTATACTTTTAAAACATAAGAAACCCTTATTAACATTCAGATCTGCACTAGTTCTTAAATCCTTATCCACCATTAAATTCTTAACATGCATTAACAAAATGTAAACATATAAAAAAGTAATGTAAACACATCAAACACATAAGAACATCAGATTTATGTGGAAAACCCAAGAAGGGAAAAACCATGGTGAGGATTAGCTCACTAATATATGAATTGCAATGCTGAATATAATAAGGCTCATTGTCGATGGCTCACTGCCAAATAACTCACTATCCAAAAGAGACAAGAAAAAAGAAGGGGTGGCTCACTACTAATATAAACTACTAACAATGCATGTCTCATAAGCTGAATCTACAGTTCCAATGAAGCACAAACAACTTATCAAACAAGCTGAAACGAAGATACTTTCTACTCATTGCATTAGGAAGTCATAGGAATTAAAACTCGCACTCAGATCAACACACTTGATCACTTTCACATCTTTCACATCACACACTCCATACAACAATTCTCCTTGCATTTATACCCTTTGCAACCTAAACCAATCTCAATTAGGTCATCCTTAATGAAAGGTATACACCTCAACCGTGTAACACCAAATAGGTTGCCACCAAACACTTCCACAATATAAAGAAGTGAAGCCAAACCACACCACTACTTAAATAGGACCCAAATCCACATCAAAACACTTCTCAACACTTCCTCAAACAACAATTATCCTTCACAACTAGTGCTACGATGCCAAGTCAACCAATCCTACACTAACACTAACAAGCAACTCCAAACACACTTCTCAAGGTCCAAAAAAATCTCAAGGACCACACAAAAACATTCCATGCTATTCATACAACATCTCATAATACTTCAACACCATCATAATATACTACACAACTATTGCAACCACCTGAAACACAATAACACTTTCATTTTGTGCAATAAGACATATTGGCACAAACATCCAACACACCAAACTACCTTGCGAAACAACTTAACACCTGAAACTTCAAGGGAAGGTGGATACAACCATTATAAGCACATTGCTAGATCCACAACCCCAGAAAATTCACTGTGGATAAATGTGGAGCAATCTCATTTCTCCCAAACACCATGTTTTGCTAGATAGACATACTATCAAACATCTCTTCCATTGTAGAACAATCTAGAACTTGAAACTCTGGTTATAGCACCTCTAAACACATTTGATCATCACATCCAAATTGCATGAGAATATCTTTAACCATGAAGAAATGAGAAGCAAAACACTGAACACCACTCTATCACACTGAACTTTCTTTTATTCAAATTTTGTCAAAAGCACTTGGAAACCAAGTGAGCCACCTTCATCAACAACATTACTAACACCTCTACAACACATCTACAACATCTGCAACACTTTCAAACTACAACAATTTCCCCAAACACTGTAATTCAGGGAAGTAACATCTACAACTGTATTGAAGGAGGATATCAATAACAACACCAACAACATTGTGTCGAAATTAATACCAACAACTCCAAACTTCCACGACTCTAATGCTAAGGGATGGCATTATCAACACCGAAAACATTGCAATACTCTCTTCATACAAGGGGTTGACATCAATGACAACACCCAAGCAACTCACAAACAACTCCATCATCTCCAAACTTCCAACAATCTCCCCCTTTGTCATTGGTGGCAACACTTGCTTTCTGAAAAACCATAAATAATAAAAGCAACCAACAACAATACTACAATAACCAGTACTCCCCCTGACAGGGACAACTTTTACACTTCCTCTTTTTTCAACAACTGCATTCTAGATCACTCTCCTCCTTTGCTCCTTAGACAATACTTCTCTATACTCTCTCCCACTATGGTTTTCAAACCATATCCATTCCTGTAACTTTCTCCATGTTTTTTTTCTCCTTTATGGTTTTTCAATCACTTTAACTTTCTCTCCCCCTTTGACATCAATGGAAAAGGGCCATAGACTCATCCAATTCTCTTACTCTCCCCCTTTGACAACATATAAAGGGCAACACCTGCATATACCACTTGTTCTTCTACACTATCTTCATGCATACTCCCCCTTAGGAGTACACAATATGCTCCAACTGACTGCACCAACCAACAACCACTACTACCTACTCCCCCTGGGAGGTCGCCTTCAACATTAGTCCAGGATCAAGAGATATATCTTAAAGTGCTTCTCAGATAGATGCACATACTTATGCATATAGTTAAAAGGAGGGGCAATAATCCCTAACTTCTCTTAGAAATACTCAAAATTATCTTTTGGAAAAGACTTTGTGAAAATATGAACAACCTGATCCTTAGTAGGCACATACTTCAATTTCACCTCATTCTCTGCAACTTTCTCTCTCAAGAAGTTACATCAAATTGATATATGTTTTTTTTTTTTGAATGTATTACTAGATTCTTTGAAATATTGATTACACTTGTATTGTCACACATGATAGGAATATGTTCATCATATGAAACTCTGATATCTTTCAATGTTTGCTTCGTCCACAACACATGTGTACAACATGATGTTGCTGCAATATGTTTTGCTTCTGTAGTAGATAATGACACTGAATCTTGCTTTTTACTTAGCCATGAAACCAATTTTCTTCCAAGAAAGAAGGCACCACCACTTGTACTTTTCTTGTCATATGCACATCCAGCCTAATCTTCATCTGTATATGCACTCAAGGAGAATTCAATATCCTTAGGATACCCCAAACCATAATCTAGAGTGCCCATCAAATATCTGAATATCCTTTTCATTGCTGCAACATGAGATTCTTTGGGATCTTCTTGAAATCTAGCCACAAGACAAACTGAATGCATGATAGTTGGTCTAGTAGCAGTAAGATATAATATTCCACCATTCATTGATCTATACTTTCTTTGAACTGTCTTAGGAGATTCATGATTCTTGCTCAATTTACAACCAATAACCATAGGAGTACGAGTCATCTATTCTAAACTTCTTCAACAATTCCTTAACATACATAGACTATGATATGAATATACCTTTCTTTGATTGACTGATATGCAAACCAAGGAAGAAATTTATCTCCCCACACATTGACATTTCAATCTTTTTCTAAATTTCCTTTGTAAACTTCTTGCACATATCTTCATTTCCTCCAAAGATTATGTCATCAACATAGACTACCACAATCAAGATTTGTTCTCCTTCAACTTTAAAATACAGATTGCTATCTTTAGTACCTTTTTTTGGATCCTTGCTATAAAAAGTACTTATCTAACCTTGCATACCAAGCTCTGGGGGCTTGCTTCAGTCCATAGAATGCTTTCTTCAATCTGTAGACCATATTTTCATCTTTTGACAACTGAAAGCCTTCTAGTTGTTCAATGTATACCTCTTCTTCCAACTCACCATTCAACAATGTAGATTTCACATTCATCTGATATACTTTGAAATATTTATGTGCCGCAAAAGCTTAAAACATCATTATAGCTTCCATTCAAGCAATTGAATCAAAAGTTTCTTCAAAGTCTATACCTTCAACCTATAAATACCCTTACAAGTCTAGCCTTGTTCTTGAAAAATTTTCCATCTTTGTTAGCTTGTTCCAGAATACCCACTTAGTACCAATCACATTCTTATTTGTTGGTGTATTGCATGGAGAATTGTGTAATGTGAGTAAATAAGTAATAAAACCACACAATCAATAAAACATATTATATTAGAGAAATTGAATAGCAAATCGATCAAATTGAAACACATCAAATTCCCTTAAATCGTTCCATTGTTTCCTATCTCCAAAGATCATGTAATCATAATGGCTCTCAGATTGTTTTGTGCACTATGACCTTTTAGAATGAAAACCTAGAGAATGGAATGTTGTAAAATGTAAGAACTCTATCCCTACATGATTGATTGATCTACATGATAGACAAACGATATGATAATGATGTTGCTATGTTCAAAATGATGCTAAGATGATGCTATGATGAAATGCAAGACTAATTAAGATGTTGTATGAAAATGAAATAAAACAAATCCAACAATTAGGATTCTAGAAATGAAATTTCCATGGTAACATTACTTTAAACTAAATGCAAAATGCTAAACTAAAATGATATGCTAAGCTCACAAATGATAATATGATTTTTGCAGAGTAAGTTTGCTCAAAGATGGGATGCCAAATGCTGGAGAATGATGTATTTATAGGATTTCCAAGGCATTAAATGATGTGGCAGCAACCAATGGTCAGGTTTTGGCTGGAGAGATGAATGGTGGAGAAAGAAGAAGTTAGAGGGAATCACAGAGATTGTTCCCTTTAAGAAAACAATTTGCCAAGTGCTTAGAAGAAAAAATGAAATGGTAAAGCCAAGTGTCCAAGGTTGTTTCAAATTTGTTGAGGATAATTTTAATTTCATGAGACACTTGGTGATGTGGCAAGAGGAAAAGTTGGAGACATGTGATTAAATTTGAATTTGGAATTATTCAAATTTAATGAGAAGATATTATTTAAATAAAAAAAATATTGGAATTTGTTTATTTAATTAAAATAACAAGAATGTGATTTAAGATGGAAAAATTAGAAAATGTGAACTATATAAATAAATTTAGAATTTATTTATAAGTAGACGAAATAATAGGTTTATTAATTAAATAACTTGCATTTAATTAATTAATTATCTTGACCGATTTTAGGTGTATACATTTTGCCCCTCTTTGAAGTGATGTGTTTACACATTGCTTCAAATAAAAAATTGCTAATGATGCAGACAAATTTTTTTGATATGTCCCAGACGCTGATTTCTGAGTGATAATGGATATATGCCCCCTTGAGAGATAAATCAATGAATTTTTAGGGTTTCTTGAACTTTTTGATTTTTTTTTTATGATTTTCTGATGATTTGATGATGATTTTCAAATTTTATGATGTAGAGACGATTTATCTCCCAAAAAATGATGTTGAACCTACCAGGTGATGAATTGATGAATTAAGCCCCTTTGAAAAATAAAATAAATTAATCCCATTAAATTCCCACTTAATCACTCTTTAAAAGGTTAAAATATGTGATTTGAAATTTATTTGTGCATTTGCATTTTGAAAATTTGGAGTGATTGAGCAAGATTGTGATTCCAATCCAGACCCACCAATTCGAGCGCGTGTGATGTCACAACCGCTCGACTACGTATGGACCTCCAGTACATACCTCAACAAACTTCCTTGTGATTTTTGAATGTCAATTTTCTCGCAATTTTCACGTTTGAATTCTATATTTTAGCATTTTAGAGCATTAGATCTCCGATGTAGCACATCAGGTATCTGTTCTAGCGCATAGGGACTTTTAGTGCATAGGGTTAGGCTTTTAGCACACAAAGTCAAATTTGTAGTGCATCAGGATTTTTAGCGCAACCATGCCTAGATTTAATGCATTTGGTGTAGGATATATCACAACTAGTTGTTTAGTGCATAGGTGATGTTTTAGCGCATTGATGAAATTTGATGGTGCATATGGTAATTTAGCGCATAGAGACCCTGTTATAGCACATCAATAGAATTCTCTGGCGCATCCATGTTTTTAGTGCTTTGAGACATTGTTTTAGCGCATCTAGGGAAGAATGATGAATTTTAGATTAGACTTCTTGATTTTGATGATTGTTGATCATGTCAGGCTTTGATTTGATGATGATTGATCTCATAATGGGTGAAATTCAATGATAGGATGATGATAATTGACCTCATGATAGGTGAGAATCAATGATATTTTGATAATGATTGACCTTATGATAGGTGAGGATCAACGATAGATGCTCATGAGATGTAATCAAAATCTCATTAGAGCTGATTAGATTGATAGGCTAATTGATGTTGATTGATAAGATAGTCGATTTGCGATATGCTATGATGATAGGAGTCGGTGAGGACCTTGCAGTCTCAAGAGCGATTCTTGAGGACCTGGGATTTGATCCCATAGTTGGATTAGGTTGATCTAAATGTGATTGGATGATGCAGATTGACTTCTTTTCTAGACATTCCCTAGCATAGGATTAACATGGGACTTCTTACCGCTTTGGCAGAGAGGTGGCACAACGACCACAACACCTTCCACTTACCCACTGGTGAGATGATAGTGACACCGGAGGATGTTTATCAGATCTTGTGAATTCCCATCATCAGAGAGCTGGTTGTGTACAATTCCACTGAGCAAGGAGGTACAAATGCATTGAGGAGAGTATTCGAGGATGATCAGATTTGTAGCTATGAGATTCCATGGCGAGAGATGGTTGATGCCTGCAACATTGCCATGTGTTTTTTCCGGATTTATTGGAGGATTTCTATGTCCTAACCGTAGGTCGAAGGGACTCTCAATCAGTTGGGGTTGGATTTTGGAGAGCATGATCATACAGGGGACCAGATATTCTTGGGGATCCTACATGCTTGCACATTTGTACCATGATCTTCACCAGGTTGTGTTTTTTAGAGGGGCCAATTTGTCAACTAGGGTCACAATGTTACAGATATGGGCGTGGGAGCATATAGGCGTCACCCGTCTAGTGGTAGAGAGACAACATCCAATAGGGAGAACATGTGCTCACGAATACACAAATCCAATTGTCCAACATAAGCTGGGAAAATTGGAGTACTGGAGGAGAGTATAGGATGATCTAGAGACAGTGAAATGGCGGCCATACGTGGACTATGAGCAGTGGCTGAAGGATGATATTGAGATGCCGCATGTATGCTCGTCGAGGTACCTGATTGGGAGGACACCATTTGTTATAGAGAGATTCCTTCTCAGGAGAGTGTTGCGATAATATGGCAGGGTACAAGGCATGCCCCAAGGAGTGGCTCTATATGTGCATCGATGACATGATATTCCAAAGTGGGGACCCACTTTATCATATGATGCAACAGTTGAGGAGTACTAGGGTCTCTAGGAAATGATATGGGATTACCATCTGGAGATTATAGAGGCTCTCGTGTTAGAGGAGTATGCACAATACTTCTTTGCGCATCCCTTCCTGCAAATATCCAACCCAGATGAGCTGGTACCGTTGTTAGATGATGAGCCAATGTTGAGATAGAGGAGGTGTGGAGGAGGTGATGAAGAGAAGGGAGAGAGTAGTGATGATGGAGATGGGGATGGAGATGGTGGAGGTGGCAGAGATGGTGATGGAGGCGATGGTGGTGATGGAGATGAGGGTGGTGGTGGACCAGTGCTGGATGTGCAAGACTTCAAAGTACCCTAGAGGAGGAGATCCCTGGTGGCTATAGCACAACATGTTCAGATTCGGTTGCCTTCTCAACATCAGTAGGCTCAAATAGCTTCTTTGCAGTCACAAATACAGGCATTATAGAGTCAGTTGGCTGAGAGGCACAGGCCTAGGCTCAGGCACTGGCACAAATTGCCATCCTTACCGCAGCAAGAGATCGCCTGAGACAACAATGTGAGCAAGTAGAGGGCATGGTTGAGCGATTGTAGAGAGTAGCTATGGGAACATCTACAACCAATTACCTTTGAGAGGTACAAAACTCCGCCAGAGAGGTTGAGTACTACCGATTGCGGTATTATGATGTGGTGTTTGCAGAGCAGTGGGTCATCTATGCTCAATCTACTAGTGCACGTACTCATTCCAGGACTACCAACAGGGGTGTCAGAGGGTTGCCACCTCACAAAGATCCAAGGGTAGGGCTATTAGATGCAGTAGGTGGTACAAGGCCAACACCGTTGGGAGGCAATAACACATAGCCTTTGTGATGATCCTTTCTGATGTATTTTGAGTCATTTGATGATGTATAAACTGATTTAGCTGAGACATTGATGATTTTTTCCACTTTGATATTGTATCTCTCTACATGTTTGGACATCATTGTACACTTGACATTCTTATTTTGATATTTATATGAGATGTAGTGATGATTAGTGATTTATATGTGTTTATGTGCATTTATGACGGATGCCTATGATGGATGCATTTAATTTCTATGTTATGATGCTATGTGATGTTTATATGATGCTTATATGATTATGACGTGATTATGTATGGATATAATGATGATATGATTAAATGATGATGCATGATTTATGTTTCTATATGTTCTTATGCATGATGTTTTATGCTATGAGATAGATGCAAATGAAATGTGATACCCCTTATGTTTTTGTATTTTCTTAGTGCAAATATATGATACTTCTATACTATATGGGATGAATTTGATTATGCAAGTGAGATGCAATACAATTCTTTTTGTGTTTTCTAATGCAAATATTATGATGTAATATATAAATGGATGAATGATGTGATAATGTTTTCTGGTGTATGTATGATATATAAATGATTATGCAAGTACATGAGAATGGTATGTTTTTGTTAATGTCAAGCATACTCAATCTTTTAAAGTTAGAGATAATATCACTTAAAAAATTTGTGCCAGCCTTGGAAAATCCATAAATACAGATGCAAAACTAATATGGATGCAATCTAACTTAACCATGCAGATCTAATATGCAAATGTTGTCATTGTAGCGGCTGATTGGTCATGCTTTTATCATCATTGAGCTTTTAAAATATTGAAAGTGAGTACAAACATCGATGGTATAACTAGACCATGATGACCTGAGTACTACTTCCATAATTTTTGATATTGCAAATTAACACGAGCATCTAGGTATAATTGAACCGAGATGACCTAAGCATTGCTCGTGTAAACATATATTGTATGATGTATAAACTGATTCAGCTGAGACATTGATGATTTTTTTCACTTTGATATTGTATCTCTCTACATGTTTGGACATCATTATACACTTGACATTCTTATTTTGATATTTATATGAGATGTAGTGATGATTAGTGATTTATATGTGTTTATGTGCATTTATGACGGATGCCTATGATGGATGCATTTAATTTCTATGTTATGATGCTATGTGATGTTTATATGATGCTTATATGATTATGACGTGATTATGTATGGATATAATGATGATATGATTAAATGATGATGCATGATTTATGTTTCTATATGTTCTTATGCATGATGTTTTATGCTATGAGATAGATGCAAATGAAATGTGATACCCCTTATGTTTTTGTATTTTCTTAGTGCAAATATATGATACTTCTATACTATATGGGATGAATTTGATTATGCAAGTGAGATGCAATACACTTCTTTTTGTGTTTTCTAATGCAAACATTATGATGTAATATATAAATGGATGAATGATGTGATAATGTTTTCTGATGTATGTATGATATGCAAATGATTATGCAAGTACATGAGAATGGTATGTTTTTGTTAATGTCAAGCATACTCAATCTTTTAAAGTTAGAGATAATATCACTTAAAAAATTTGTGCCAGCCTTGGAAAATCCATAAATACAGATGCAAAACTAATATGTATGCAATCTAACTTAACCATGCAGATCTAATATGCAAATGTTGTCATTGTAGCGGCTGATTGGTCATGCTTTTATCATCATTGAGCTTTTAAAATATTGAAAGTGAGTACAAACATCGATGGTATAACTAGACCACGATGACCTGAGTACTACTTCCATAATTTTTGATATTGCAAATTAACACGAGCATCTAGGTATAATTGAACCGAGATGACCTAAGCATTGCTCGCGTAAACATATAAGAGTTAATCGTTTTCCTATGAAAATTTAGAATGTCATCAGTGATGCTTTGTAGAGCACATCTCGCGACAATTTGCACAGTAATAATGATTAACTCACAGACAACAGACAAAAAAAAAGCATTCTCCTTCCTTGCTCCTCTAGTTCAAGACATCATTGAGTTACTCTGGAAAAATGATAAAAAAGAACTAAAGTACAATAGTTGAACATTCTTGCTAACATGATAAAGCCATGATTCAAAAGAAACACCATCCATTTAAATTTTCTTTAATTTTTGAATTGATTGATTTTAGCTATTTGATTTGGATGGTTGATGTGTAGAGTCTGATGATTGATGTTCAATGGTGATTTGCACTATGATCGTTGTTTTTGCGACATTGTGTTACTGTTGTTTGCTTGTCTGTTGGTTTAAGCTCAAAGTTTATTACCCCCAGTGAGTTCAAGATTTTTCCCACAATCCAGGGTGAGACACAACCGCAATGCCATGATATATATGTACATGAGGTTTTTTCGATGGCAGGCATAATGATGGAAAAAGTGAATGGTCGACAGATGTTCAAATAGATGGAAAAACTATTCTATCACAAATAGCGCCTGTTGTCAGGTTTTCACTACTTGTTTTTATTACACTTTTTTAGATTTTTAGATTTTTAGATTTTTCACTTTTTTTTGTATTTTCAAAATTTTGTATTATTTTTTGACTTTTTTGACTTTTTTTGTTGTCACCAAGACACCTATTTTCCAATTTTTCATCAAGGTAACGATTTTTTAGGACATTTCTATTTTTTTATATATTTTTTTAGGACTTTTATTGTGCACTTGATGAACTAGGTGTAGAACTTCTTGAGATGCAAGTTGTTGATGGGTTCTTTAAAAAAATCCCCTTTAGGCGTAGACAATTGATAGGCTCCAAATCCATACATTGATACGATGATGCCTCGATCCTATGTGAATGACCGTGCTAGATGAAAAGACACGATCAACATAAATAGTATGAGTGGCAAGTATGAAGGACAATAGATGTGATAGATAAAAGAGGCTATGATTGGATCCCTAATGTGAACACTACATGACCCATTAGACTTTAGATGATAAGGAGCTTGGACAACTAGTGATTTATAGTATGTGAAGGGGTCGTGATCAAAGACACATTGAAAGACATCACCAATAGAGGTGTAATGATATGACGGGTATGTGAACATGGATGGGTGGAAGGGAATATGTGGTATGAGTGACATGGATGGAGACCGTAAATCAACAAGTCCTTCCTTTGATTTTCTTCTTTGATAGATGCCCCCAGTTATTTTTGAGGGAGAGGTATGTTTGGAGACCAAATTTTGCTTGCTTTCATTTTTGACTTTATTTTTTATTTGTCTGATAGCTTTTTATTTTGGCTAGGGGACTTGTCTGGATCTTTTTCTCTTTTTGATTTGTCTAATAGCTCTTTATTTTGGCTAAGGGACTTTTCTTGATCCTCTTTTGTTTTTGATTTTTCCAATAGCTTTTTGTTTTGGCTAAAGGACTTTTCTTGATTTTTCTTTCTTTGCAAGCTTTCTTTTGATTTTGGATCTCCATTTGAGAAAGGAATTTTTACCTTGATTTTTGAATTACCTCCTTTATATTTTCTTTGGGTGATACTTGTTGATCCATGTCTACAAGGTGGATGGATGTGGGTGAGATGGATGAAATGGGTGAAGTGAGAGGAAGATTTGGTGGACGGATAGGAGTGGTGATGTCGTTAATAGAATCTTTGAGACTATCCTTTTCGGTACTGATAACATCAAAGGAGGCTTGCACATCCTTAGTGACTTGGAAAGAGGGCTTAGTAGAGGCCACAATAGGAGATTCATATCCTAGCCTAGGGTAGGTGGGATGGAGGGATGGTGGTGGGATATCCTCATCAGAGTCATGATCAAAGAGTGGGTTATCATAGATGTCCTGGTCAAATAAGGGGTTTTCATTGATACGAAAAGCTTAGGTGGAAGAAAATATGGGAGAGGCAGGTGTATCATCATCCCGAAAGGTTTCAATCCCAACACAGTCATCTTTTTGCATGCCTTCTGTAGTTGTCTCAACATTATTGTTGGAATTCTGATCTTTCTTGATGGTGGTAGTAGTGTCTTTTGCTAACAAATTATCCAAACGATATTCTCCACATCCCAGATCATGGATTTGGACCTTGGGGTTTGATAGTGTAGTAATTGGAGTGGATGCTTTTAATAATTCAAGATCAACATATGTTTGAGAAGAATGTGCTTAACGATTGCTAGGGATCGAGATTTTAGCTTTTGGGATTATATTATGGTCATACATGAAAGGATTAGGATCTCCCTGCATTGTGATTTCAACTCCATCATGAGAAAATTTCAAGCATTGATGGTATGTAGAGGATATTGCTTGCATTTCATGTATCCAAGGTCTTCTAAGGAGGATATTATATATCAAAGGGAGATCAAGGGCTTGGAAAACCACATCCTTCACCACAAGGATGACTCTGATTGGTAAAGTAACCGATCCTTTAGATAAGCATTCCTCTACATCATATGCCTTCATGGTAATATTTTTACTAGAATCTATTGCATCATCTGAATATCCTAGTGCATGGATAAATTTTGAAGTGTAGATATTTAGAACAACCCCTCCATCTATTAAAACATGTTTGACCAAAGATTTATGGACCAAACCCTCAATATGAAGTGGAGCATTATGCGGATGGTGAGTGATGTATCATCATTTTTTGAAAATGATAGGAAATGATGTGCGGTCAAATGTCCCACCATAGGTTGGGATTAAAAAACTTCCAAATCAGTTGGCACGATATCTTGTTTTCCATTGATTTGAACATCCACTGCAGAAATGTTAAGAATGGTAGTGTCATAAACATAGTTTACATTCTTTCCTTTGTTGTTTGATGAAGAGGATTCCCCCTTTTCGTAGTTTGGTAAAGGATTTTTGAATGCCCCATGATCATTGATCATTTGAGGTCCTACAAATATTGTCTTGTTATCAGTCAAATCTTGTACCAAATGTTTCGGTTGCATCCAGTCATTTGTTTTGTGTCCTTTGTTTCTATGAAAGTCACAATAATGTGCCTCATTCCACCAAGAAGGTTTAACTTGTGGATTATAATCATGTGCCTCTAGTAACATTATAAGTTTTGCTTCAAGAAGCTCTTTCAATGTTGATTCAAGTGACTATCCCAAAGGTGTGAATTTTCTGCAATTTGATGATGGTATTTTATATGGAGTTGAAGCTGGTTTAGATTCGTTGTTATTTTGATTGATGTTTTAATTATTGTTTTGGTTGGTATTTTGATTGTTGGTTTGATTGGTTTTAGTGGCGTCTGTTGTCAAGTTAAATACTAGTTTTATGTTTTGTGTATCAGCTGCAACATCATTGTTACCAACATTCTTGTTTTTTTTCCAAAACTTTGGTTTATCACCACCGTTATAATGATTGGAAGAATTTGTTGAGTTGTTTCCTTCATTGTAAATTTTTAAGACTCCTCTCTTGACCAAGGCTTCTTCGATTTTGAGTCCATTTTCAATCATTTTATCAAAGGTAGGTGTACATTGCAATTCAAGTCTATAGCTCATCTCATCATTTAGATTATCAATGAAGATTTCCATCTTTTCCTTTTTCAGGTATGGGATGAACATATCTTGCAAACAATCTTCTCCATATTTGTAAAAATATGAGGAATGATTCACCCTTTTTTTGTTTTGTATTGCAAAGGTCTTTCATGGTTATCTCGTGTTGGATGTTGTAGGAGTATTGGGTGACAAATTTATTAACCAACTCTTCAAAGGTCTTAATACCTGGTGCAAGTTTGGAGAACCATTCCATCCATTGTCCACCTAGGCTTCATGGAAACAATCTCATCAAATAAGTCTCTTCGTGTGCAAATTCAAGGCTCACGGTTCAAAATTCCCTTACATGATCTATAGTATTTGTTTTACCATTGTATTTATCATACTTTGGAAATTCACAATGTTTGGGAAAATGAATCATGTTAATAGTTTGCTCAAAAGGATATAGGCAAATGTCTTGTATCAATTATCATTTTGTGGTTCCTCTTTGCATGCCAAGAAGTTGTTGTAAATATTTCATTTGATGAGTTAAAGTAGCCACTGGATTTGTATTTTGTGGATCAATTTCATGCCTTTTAGGAGATCCTTTCAGTTGATTAAAATTAAAGTCATGTGGAAGTTTAATACCTTGATTAGCCAACATTAAGAAGTATTTTTCTCCATCTTTTTCCATAAATTTCTCCAAGAATTTGTGGAATTTGGGATCTTGTTGAGCTATTTGAATGTCTTCCTTAGTTGTTTCATCATTTTCAGGTTGATGGAATCTATGGAAAGGATTTTCTTTAGAGTTAGCCATGGTGTTATGAGTTTCAAGATTTCCTTGTTTCTGTTTTTGGGATCTTATTTGAATGGGCATACAAGTGTTATAATTTGACTAAACTTTGATCTTTGTTTGGAGGAGTGCCAAGGATAATAACTAAGTTAAATAGAATGACAAATTCTATTAATGAGACTAAGTTTAAGATGATTGTATAACATTATTTGGTGATGAAGGATGACAAATCCTGATGATGAAACTTAGCTTAACAATCAGAGATATGATAGGTTTGATGATTTAGGCACTTTAAGGTGTTAGATGTTCATTTAGCTTGAATAATTTCACTTGTAAAGGTCAGTTTCAACAAGTTTAAGACTATGTTGTACCTAAGGAATGATTATGTGATGACAGGGATCCTTAATTTTGGTTCAAACTGACGAACAAGGGATGAATTTAACTCTCTGGTTTGATATTAACTGGATGCACTAAAACATTGACTGGATGCACTAAAAGATGGAATGAATGTGCTAATAAATAGCCTTGATGCGCTAGATTGTACCCAAGATGCGCCAATAAATAGAATCAATACTCTAAACAAAGGACCAAATGCACTGGAGAATGCATTGAATGCGCTAAAAGTTGGACGCAATACATTGGAAGATGACTTTGATGTGCCAAAAAATGGACTATATGTGCCAGAAAAAGCCAATGATGCATTAGATTGCCCTTAAGTATGTGATTTTAACTTGGTAATTTTGTAGGTGAATGTGCTAGAAGGATTTGCAAATGCATTGGAAAATGGAACATATGCGCCAAAAAGTGACCTAGATGTGCTAGAAAATTGACTATATGCTCTAGAAAATGACTCAGATGCACTAGATTGTACCCTATATGCACCAGAAAATGGACTCAATGCACTAAAATATGTTGTTCATGCACTAGAAAATGCCCTATATGCACTAGAATATGTTGTGAATGCGCTGAAACAGGGAATGAATGCGCTAATCTGGAAGTATTCAATATTTTTGAAAGTTTTTCTGGTTATTTTTCTTTTTAAATCAGTGAATCTGAATGTTTCCAAGGTATAATCTTCTGAACAATGAATTTTGTTTGGTTTCCTTGTGTTTGAATTATGTGAATTAAGTGCTTTAAATGGATGATTTCTTGAATAATGACTTCAAACATAGCAACAAGTTGTAAAACAATTGTTTCCAACCTAGGAACTAAACATTGAGTGTGTATTCAAGAATTTGGTCTAATTCCTTTGATTTCCACATGTATAGCACAAGAGAAAATAGTTCAAACACTTTTCTAATGTCAAGGGTCACTTAAAATACCACAACTCACATCTTAGAACTATGCTAGCTCACACAACAGTGTCACCCCCTAGAGGGTGCTCATATTTTTTCCTTTCCTAAGTCTTAACCAAAGTCGAATCCTCCACTTTTGGCTAGTAATCCTTGATAGTTATATGGTGAGTATCTTGGGGGTAGATTCTTCCCTCCCCTTGCACTGTGATATTAGAAGTGTTCAGAGACTGACTAGCTGGCTTCTAAACTTAAAGTTCATAGTAAGGGTTTCCGTTCAGCATGACAATTGATAAATTTTTGTAGGAGACCTCCCAACCTTTAGAACAAAGGCTTTGGGGGTAGTTATCACTGCACACTACTGTCAAATTGTGAGTTTCCTTGAATTTGCTTTTGATTATAGTGGGTCGGAAAACTTGGCTTTAGTTGTTCCCACTTAGGTCATTCTCATAGGGTGAGTATTTTTTCCCACTATGACATGCCTTCTAAAGGTGCTATTAAAACAAGAAATAGTGAGTCTGACATTCTGGTCACCTAGTGAAGGGGAGAGCACAGGCCTATCAATTTACAAGCACAGTAGACAAGGGGTTCATTAACCTTCTAATTAAACTAGATTCCTAATTTAATCAAAAGAAAACATTAAAAAAATTCTAACCCCTACAAATATCATTATTAGTTTGATATAATTGTCTTTGACAACGTTTAAAAGTACTTGCAAAACAAAAAATATTGATCATTTTGTAGAATTCTGAATTTCTACAAAATAAACCAGATGTGCTAAAACAAAACTCATATGCACTAAAAGATTGCACAAATGCACTAAAAGATCTACTGAATGTGCTAGAAAAACTACTAAATGTGCTAAAGGATAGATTGAATGCACTAAAAGACCCCCTAGATGTGCTAAAATATGAGTTGTATGCACTAAAAGATGCTTCACATGCATCGTAATAGGAACTAGATGCATTAAAAGATGTTTCGTATGCACCAAAAGAAATCACGGATGTGCTACATGAGAGTTCACATCCAAATCTGTAAAACAACTTTCCAAAAAACATCAATAAAAAGGGGCTAGGCCGCACGGTGGGTGCCAAAATGTATTGTGTGGAGAATTGTGTAATGTGAGTAAATAAGTAATAAAGCCACACAATCGATGAAATGTATTATATTAGAGAAATTGAATAGAAAATCGAATCAAATTGAAACACAACAAATTCCCTAAAATCGTTCCATTGTTTCCTATCTCCAAGGATTCATGTAATCATAATGGCTCTTAGATTGTTTTGCGCATGTGTTGGTATGTGAGGATTAATCATGCTCTACTGTACACTCTTCATGTATCCTCGTCAGGGTCCATCCCATAAATGTTTATGTTTTTGGGGCTCTAATACTAATTTAAAAGGCTATGTTGACTCAGATTTGGCAGGGGATATTGATACCAGGTGTAGTACCACAAGTTATGTATTTATAGTTGGTGGGACAACAGTGAGTTGGATTTTTTAGTTGCAAAAGGTGGTTGTTTTATCCACCATGGAGATAGAGTATGTTGCTGCAATAGAGGCAGCAAATGAGATGATATGGTTGCAAATTTTCATAGAAGAGTTGGGAAAACAATAGGCTAAAAATTACTTGTTTACAGAAAACCAAAGTGCTATACATCTTGCAAAGAATTCTGCCTTGCACTCTAAAACCAAACACACACAGTTGAGATATCATTTCATTCGATTAGTGTTGGAGGATGGATAGGTCAAGTTGGAAAAGATACATATAGATGCCAATCCAACGGATATGTTTACGAAGGTAGTGACAAGGGAGTGACAAGGTAGAAGTTGAGCTCCTCTTCAGCTTCGATTGGCCTTCAAGGTTGACTTCAAGTATAACAAACCAACAAGGTCCAAGGTGCTTCTTTCCAGTGGGAGCTGTAAGTTTAGCAGTGTCGTCCAGGATTGAAGTATCCAAGTGGGAGATTATTGGTATGTGGCAACTGATCATGCCATACTGTACACTCTTTATGTATCCTTGTTGGGGTCCAGGGTTGGGCTGGGCCCCAAGCGGGGGTTTGAGGGTGGTAGCCACCGAGAAAAAAAATCTCATTTTTTTTGCGTCATCACCGAAAAAGAAAAAAAATGAATTTGTAAAACCCTAATTCTGGAAGCTTCTAAAAAGCTTGATATAAGTGGTTGGGATGAGAGTTACAGTATGATGAAAAAGACAATTATTCGCGAGATTGTATTAAGTTTTGCATTGGATAATAAAATCATTGGATGACTGCAGTTTTGTGGATGTAGCCCAGATTGGGTGAACCGCGTTAAATTCTCTATGTTAATTTTTGTGTGTGTGTTTTATTCCTCTTTTTTATTGATCAAAACTACATTTAATTGTTAGATATATGCCTTCTAACCCTAACACTATGACCTTTTAGAATGACAACCTAGAGAATGGAATGTTGTAAAATGTAAGAACTCTATCCCTACATGATTGATTGATCTACATGCTAGACGAATGATATGATAATGATGTTGTGTTCAAAATGATGCTAAGATGATGCTATGATGAAATGAAAGATTAATTAAGATGTATGAAAATGCAATAAAACTAATGCAACAATTAGGATTCTAGAAATGAAATTGCCATGGTAATATTACTTTAAACTAAATGCAAAATGCTAAACTAAAATGATATGCTAAGCTCACAAATGATAATATGATTTCTACAGAGTAAGTTTTCTCAAAGATGAGATGCCAAATGTTGGATAATGATGTTATATTTACAGGATTTCCAAGGCATAAAATGATGTAGCGGCAACCAATGGTCAATATTTTGGCTAGAGAGATGAACGGTGGAGAAAGAAGAAGTTAGAGGGAATCATGGAGATTGTTCCCTTTCAAAAAATAATTTGCCAAGTGTTTAGAAGAATAAATGAAATGGAAGAGCCAAGTGTCCAAGGTTGTTTCAAATTTGTTGAGGATAATTCTAATTAATATTGTGATAGGGCAAAAATACTTGTTAGGAAAAGAGCAACAAACAAAAGAGAGTGCAAATAACAACTAAAAACACCCTACACCTCAAGATTGGCATAAAAATTAACTAAACTAAGCAAAATGATAGATTTCACCTTGTTGAGTTGTCTCTTTGGTTGGCCCTTCAATCTTCGATGTTGTATGCTCCTTTGGTGGCAAGAGATGCAAGCTATGAGATGAGATGAGAATGAAAAATAAGTGAAAATGGATGCAAGTATGAAAATTTGGCTAAGGATGGCTCAAGAGAAAATTTTGTTAAGAGTTTGGCTAGAATAAATGATTTCCTCCAAAATGAGAGAAAAAAAGGGGTATTTATAGAGAATTTGAAATTCTTTAGGGAAATGGATGGCTAAGATTGAGCCACCAAGATCAAGATGTAGGGCTAAGGTGAGTTGAGAACTCATAAGCCCTCACATTTTGACATGTGGCATGTGAAGTGGCTTGTAAGAGATGATGTGTACATGAGGTGGAAATAGGGTACAGGACATGGAGGTACTACATAGTACCTTGGGATTGGACAAGATCTCCACATAAAGGAGGTTCTTGTCCCCATGTGGGTGAGGGGACATGTGAGAAATTTAAAATTACTCAAATATCCACATGGGGATGATAAAAAGAATTTTAAATTCCAAGGACACATTCCATAAATGACATGGAGATTAGGTTGACCTAATTAAGTGATTAAGGTTGTGCAAGTAGTTGATTAGAAAAATTAATGATAGATTAGAGGCAAGTGGGAGATTATGGAGGATGTGACATGTGACTTGATATGACAAGTCAAATATCACACGGGAAAGAAAAAAATGAATTTAATATTCCTTGGAAGGATAAAAGGAATTAAAAATTCCTTGAGAGGTTGATTAAGCTAATTAATGAAGAATTAGAGGAGGGTTAGGTGGCTAAGAGAGATTAGAGGCCAACTTGCAAAAGTTGGAGGATGTGACATCTTAATCAAGAATTAGGCATGTGCGCATCCTTAATGATGAGATTAGAAGATTGATTAAGATTAAATAAAAAAGATGGAGGATGTGACATATGAGGAATTAAATAAATGTCATATTTATTTAATTCATTTGATGAAAGGGGGAAGGTATTTAATCATTTAACTAGATACCTTAAGGATTAGAAGAACTTTAGAGGTATTAATTAAATAATAGTGATAGTACTTAATTAATGTGGATAAATGGATGTTTAGACAAAATGGGATAAATTTGGATAAATTAAGTGTCCAAATTTAGGTGTCTACAAATATCATGAGACAGTTGATGATGTGGCAAAAGGAAAAGTTGGAGACATGTGACTAAATTTGAATTTGGAATTATTCAAATTTAATGAGAAGATATTAATTAAATAAAACAAAATATTATAATTTGTTTATTTAATTAAAATTAGAAGAATGCGATTTAAGATGGAAGAATTAGAAAATGCAAACTATATAAATAAATTTAGAATTTATTTATAAGTAGACGAAATAAGAGGTTTATTAATTAAATAATTTGTATTTAATTAATTATCTTGACCGATTTTAGTTGTATACAACTAGCCTTGGGACCAACTCCCAAGTCAAATTCTTCTCTATCTACATTCTAACTCTTCTTTCATTGCTTTGATCCAATTTTCATCTTTACATGCCTCAACCACTATTTTTGGTTCCACCTCATAAAGTAAACAAAAATCTACTTGTTCCTATGTCATAAAAACTTTTCTTCTTTTTAGCACACTTTTTCTCTTATCTCCAATGATTTGAACTTCTAAATGATTCTTCTGCACATACCCAAGAGTCTTAAGATTTTTTTTGGAGCTTCTTCCTTTTCAACTGTCAACTCTTTTCCTTTGTCTTTATCCTTTTCTTCTTCACTACAAGGGGATTCATCAGATTCATATCCCTCTATCAGTAATGAACTTTGATGTGGTTCTTCATCCACTTTGACACTTTCACTCTCAACAATCTTCTTCAATCTCTTTTGATATAACACTTTCTTCCAAAAAATCTAAAATACTTCATAGTAGGGGGTTTACCATACCATAACTCATAGGGAGTCTTTGAACTATTTTCTCTTGCTTGACCTATGTTAGGAATTTAGACTAAAGTATAAATTGCTTCTCTCCAATAGACATCTGGAAGATTAGCTTCCTTCATCATTGTCCTAGCCACTTCATGAATTGCTATCTATTCACCAGTATGATCCTATATGATACATCCAAATCCAAATGGCCTAAGGTTACCTTGAGTAGACCCATCAAAATTTACCTTTAACCACCCTTCATTTGGAGGATATCATTTCAAATAGTTTCTAGGAAACCTACTAAGATCATTCTTACAAGCCCCATAAATAGGGGGGATTTTCAGTGCAGGCCATCTCCTTTTGGTTTGCTCATCCCATAGCATAAAAATTGACTTGTTTATACATTTCCCTATTGTTGTTGTGTTCACAACTTCCACAATAGTTGAATCAATTTTACTAATGATGCCATCAATTGATATCTCTTTGTCTTGAAAATTTCATCTATTTGCGCTTTTTCCATTTTCCCAAATGATCATTGACAGCACAACCTTCTACAAGCTTGAAAATACTACCCTCCTCTTCACCACTGGCCACCCCATAAACATTTCCACCAAGCTTTGCGGGCTTAGAGCAGACCAACTAAGCTTCTCCATACCCTACTTCCAATAACACTCAGCTACAACATAATGCAACAATAGATGGTTGGTTGATTCCTCCTCCTCATGACACATCACACACCTATGAGGACCATTTATCCCTAAATTTAGCAATATATCTCTTGTAAGGATCTTATTCTAACAAGCAAGTCACACAAATACTCCTACCTTCTAGAGACATTCTTTCCCCCACCATAATTCTAGCAGCCAACCTTCCTTCCAAACATCATTTTCTTCTAATAAGTATGTGATTCACACATTATACCAACCATTTTTTGTTGTACACCATCTCAAGCTATTAGATCCTTCCCCTATATGTATATTTCATTCCTTCAAGATCCCTTTTAGCCTCTCCTTTTGGTCCACCAATATATTCAAATTATGAAAGTTCTTCTACTTACAAACCCTGCTGCCTTCCTCTATTACTATTCCGACATAGTCCCTCACTTTAACCCCCCAAGACTGACATAACACTCTCTTTGCCTTATCCAAAGCTTCAATTTCCCCAAGTGAACGAAAGCCTTCCCATGAATCCTCCCAAAACCTTTCCTTCTCCCTATTCTAGATATCCCATGTTAAATTATTTCCCACCATGCTTCTACATCTATGAAGTTCCATATCACTGAAACCTTTGGAGGATTCTAGATGGTGAATCCTTTCCCATTCCCTAGAATCCAAATATTTATTTTGTAGGACTTTCACCCACTTTTAGTAAACATTTTTGTACATACTCCAAACCAATTTCACTCCCAAAGCACGATTCGTAATTGGCCATTGCCTTATTCCTGCACCCCTACTTCCTTTGGGTTACATATTTTTCCCCAAGCCAACAATGGGATGCTATTTTAATCAGTACTTTCATTCCAAAAAAATCTCCTCATCCATTTGTCATTTTGATCAAAAAACTTATGAGGAAGTTTCATACATAACATCACATAGATTGGGATTGTTGAGATTATCGATCTCAACATCATTATTCTACCAACCACCAAAATCCATCTCCCTCTGCAAGTTTCCAACAGTTTATCCTAGAATTACATTTATTTACCCTTATGAATAGTGACATCCCCAAATACTTTCTTGGAATATTTCCAATCTTTATGTCAGTGATCCTTGCCAAATCTTGTTGCTTCCTAATGTCCATGTTAAAGAATAATACTTCAAACTTTTCCCAATTTACCTTCTACCCTGAGGCCAAGCAATATCTATCCAATAAAGCTTTCATAGATCTTGCTTCTCTCCTACTTAGAACCCCAAAAAGCATCATATCATCTGCAAACTGGGTATGGGTAAGGGGTTCCACATTGGTGGCTACCTTAATACCTCACTATCTCCCTCATAACCTTTCTGTCGTGATACTTCCAAAGCTTCGGCCATGATGATAAAAGGAAGGGAGAAATTGGATCACCCTGCCTTAACCCACGTGAAGAAGATAAGAAACTGAATGGGGAGCCATTAACTAGGATGGAAAATCTTGGACTCTTGATGCAAATCATCACCCAATCCATCCAATCATTGTAGAAGCCAAATTTCCTCATTACTTCATACAAGAATTCTTTGTCTACTTGATCAGAAGCCTTTCTTATATCCAATTTAAGTATCATCCTATCTAATTTCACCTTTTTCACTGTGTGAATGGCTTCATGAGCCAACATAATCCCTTCCTCAATATCCCTACCTAGAGTGAATAACTCTACCCTTAAGATATTATAATGAGAAGTCGCCTTTTAAGCCTATTCACCATCACCTTCGAGATTATTTTATAAGTTGTAATGTAGAGAGAAATTGGTCTATAGTCCTCTAGAGCTATTGCTTTCACTTTCTTTGCAATAAGAACTATAAAGGTATTATTCAACTCTCTTAGTATCACATGCTTCTTCCTAGATTCTTCCACCATTCTCACCAAGTCACCTTTCACCATTTCCTAGCAGGCTTGAAAAAATATTGCTAAGAAACCATCTAGACCTGATACCTTATCTACCCCTAGCTAAAAAACTACCCTTTTGACTTCTTCAATTAACCATTGCATTAGTTCTTCATTTTGTCTTCCATTTATTAATGAGGGTATATTATTGATGATAATATTCCTCTCCTGACCCATTGCTTGATCTTCCTTTGGTAATAATTGCTTGAAGTACTCGACTGCCAGTGAGCCCATCTCATTTTGATCTTGGAAAATCCTACCACCCATCCCTTTTAGTTCAAGTATCTTGTTGAAGCTCCTCTTGAATTTTGTGGAAATATGAATTTTTTTGGTATTCCTATCTCCTTCTTTCAGCCAACACTCCCTCAAATCTTGCCTCCAAAATATTTCTTCCCTAGCCAAAAATTAATCGTATTAAGCCCACGATTCTTTCTCTTCCATATAAGATTTAGCCACCATGCCTTTCTCTATTACTACCTCATTTAGGGCTTCTAAATCTTGTTTGAGTTTAAATTTATCTTCAAATATTTATTTAAAGTGATCCTTATTCCAAGCTTTTAGTTGTGATTTCAAAAAGCACTTCTTGTGAAACTAGAACTACCTTGTCCCACCACATTTAGGAGTTGTACTCCACTAATCAACTATTCTAACATTCAACTCCCATCTCTCAGCCACATATTTTCAAACTTAAAAGGGTTTCACTCTAGAGAATTATCCACAATGAAATTTAACACCACTGGAAAGTGATTTGATCCTGAAAGAGGCAAAATACTTGCCTCATACATCACCAGAGCATCCTCCCATTCCCTATTGACTTTGATGATAGAACTCCACATCACACAAAAATCACCTGCAATCAATCATCCTATCACAAAAGAAAGATCAAAGCAACTGATTTCCTATGCAACCAAGAGAGAAAAGATTGATCCAAAAAAGCACTGATATGTGCAATGTATTAACTTGAATGGTATTGAATTACAATGAATGTGTATGCTTATAAAATCAAATAAAAGAAAACCATAAACGAGGATTGCATTAGATTGTGACAAGTGTCTTAATCTCATGCAGTGAGACAACTAGACCTATAATTAGCCCAATCTAATAATAAAAAAACACTCCTAAATTTAGCTTAAGTGAATAAAGTAATAAAGGAATTAATAATTAATTAATGATTGTTTAATTATCAAGTGATTATCCTAATTACTCCAACACCCCCCCCTTAAGATCAACTTAGGGAGAAGCTATAAAACCATGATGTAGAATGAAATTATGGGTGCATGGATGGTTCCCAAATACAAGTCCTAATGAGGTACCCATGTACAAATAAATAAAAATCTCATAACTAGAGAAAAGGAGAAAACCACATGAGAATAAATCATCTCCAAAAGAGAGAAAAAGAAATGAATGCACTAGTGAAAGAAGGATAGAAAGATGAATTAATGTGACCCCCCAAGGACTACTTCTATCACACAAGTACAATAGATGTCCCCCTGATAGGAGAGAGAAAAGAGGATATGAATCCCCCCACAAAGAAAGAGCTCCCATGCCAATGATGAACATTTGAAGACAAAATATGATCCACTGCCTGCAAACAACATTTCTCCCCTTAAGAAGAAACATATCCACTGGTGATTGGAGAAACCATCCAAAAGAATGAGTGAATCAAGAATCCAAATCCAAATGATGTGTGCCTCTGAAAAGTTCTCATGTGTCCACATGTCGAAAAGTGATGTTAATCCAAGATCCTATGAAGACTAATATAGAACAAGCTGTAAAGGCGATGAAGATGGTGGGCCGATAAAAGTGATGTGACTTTCAAAAAAGAGGAGATGAATGTCCTCAAAGTAATCCTCTAGATCTATAATATAGGACTCCACAAACAAGGATGATATGTCTACAAGATATGAATCCCAAGTAGTTGTGTCTGGAAAATGTATAATGTCTTATTGAACTAAAGCAATAAGGGACAAAGTTGTGGTGATGCCAAACTAATTAGGAACAACAACAAATGATGTATTCTTGATCTAAAGAGTGGGGACATGAAGAAAAGTCTTTGAACCATCAGAACATGCAAGACATGTGAGATACTCAAGATCCTCTAAAGTATCATCATCGAAGGGTATGGAATCTGCATCTACAAGAGGGATGAGACAATTTGCAACAAGATCCTCTAGGTATGGAGAGATATGAGGGTCTCCATGGATCTCCCAAATTCATGCCCAAAGTGTGTGGGGACTTTCAATTTTTGATACAACACACATAGTGTCAAGATCAACACTAGAACATATAACCCCATAGTATGATCTATGATGATACCCCATGTTGATAAACTCCCTAGTGTGTCTAGTGTAAGTATGAGTCCATATAGATAAGGAAAAATATCAAGCCACCTGAGATGTGGCAGGATGCCATTTTTCTAAGATTCATAGTTATCCTTGTCTAAGTTGATCATACAAGGATGAAAAAAACCCCATGATACTCAAATGAAAAAATCAGAGACTAATAACCTTAGTACTGATAAAGTAGATCAAATGATGTCATCCTACGCAAACAGATCATTTCTAGGTTCCTAGACGTTCAAGTAATTAAGCAGAATGTGAAAACATGAAATATTGAATAAAATGTACCTAGGATAGATTCTAGAAAATCGGATGGATCGATTTGAAGAGCTTTGAAATGTCTTTTTGATGCCGCTTGAATCACAAAAATCAGAGATATAGGAAAAAATTTGTGAGCTCGAAAGTGTAAAATGAAGATATGAATTTGACTAAGAATAATAGAAACTAGTAGAAAAAATTGATAATGAGACCAGCACCATTGGAAATTACTCAGAACTAGCTTTTTGATGATATCTTGTTTGCTCGATTTCGACACCATATGCCCAAGTTATGCCAAAAAGAAAAAAATTGCTCCTTTAGGACAAATGGAGGCTAGGAGACTTGTCTATACGATCACTAATGTCAACTGATGGAATGATGAAATCAACAAATGGTGTTAGTGAAATATGCTCTAGACTAATGAAATATTCCCTTTGTCAAGAAAAAATCGATCTCCTGAAAATGAAGATACACCAAAATATTCATTAAGATGCTTGGAATATTCTTTGAAGTTGTCATTGTAGAGAAACTTGGACCACTCAGAATATGCAGATGGAATCTTTTAAGATTTTGTGCCTAGGTGTTATTGCTGATTTTGTTATGGTAGCTCCCTGATTTTTAATTGTCACCACGTTTTATAGTGGTCCATTAATGCTTAAAAAAACCATCGACGATGAAACAAAGGATGTTATTTTGGAAAGGATGACGACAATAGAAATCAAGGCAATAGGGCTGATCCTTATGGACTTCGGTACAAAGGTCCTTATTGCTATTTTTTTTCTTTTTTTCAATTGAACCAAAATCGACAAAACGACAGGTAATCCTTAGGTTTTCAGTTGCTTTGAATGCAACGGTGATGCTCATTTTTCTCTAGGATGAGCTGATTTTTCCCTCAAGGTCGAATCTCTTAGTATTTGAATAGGAAGCTACAAATTTGGAGCTCTGATACCATGTTGAAGTTGATTATTAAACTCCACAGTACTTAGAGATCACTCGCAAGCAATTAACCTATCACAAAAGAAAGATCAAAGAAACTGATTTTCTATGCAACTAAGAGAGAAAAGATTGATCCAAAGAAGCATTGATATGTGCAATGTATTAACCTAAATTTGGTACTTAATTACAATGAATGTGCATGCTTATAAAAGAAAATAAAAACAAACCCTAGATGATGATTGCATTAGATTGTGACAAGTGTCTTAATCTCATGCAATGAGACAACTAGAGCTATAATTAGCCCAATCTAATAATAAAAAAACACTCCTAAGTTTAGCTTAAGTGAATAAAGTAATAAGGGACTTAGTAATTAATTAATGATTACTTAATTATCAAGTGATTATCATAATTAATCTAACATTCCCCAACAAGAAAAAAATTGTCCAATTTTTTAGCAATGCTAGTGTAACCTAGTCTTCGGTCAATCCAAGTAAACACCCCATTCTTTGGATCAATTTTTCGTAGATGGCAAAAATTTATGAACTACTATAAATCTTTCTAAGTGGCACTAATTTTGCTCGGTCCACCTCTTTTTTTTGCATTGCTCTTCATAGCATTCAAATATCCTCCTAGAATAACTTTCTCCCCATCCAAGTTTTCTAGAACTCCCCCCACCTGGGACCATACCTCACGCTTATGAACATTGTCGATTGGACCATATATGTTCAATAAGAATATATAATAACTAACATAGTTGGAACTAACTTTAACCAGTTTCCAACTTAAAGTACCCAAGATCTCCTCAACTTTAGCCTTATATGGATTCCATAGCATGTCCAAACCACCAGCAACACCAATTACTTCCAAAAAAACACCATTCCATTGCCTCCATTTTGAAAGTGTTACCTGAATTCCTACTTGATCTAATTTTGTCTCCTAAAGAAATACCACTTTTTCCTTAGCTTGGAAAAGCTATTTCTTGACCAAACACCACTTGTCAGGGGCATTCAGTCCCTTGACATTCCAGGTTAAGAGCCTCATGGCTACTGGGAAGGGATATACCCTTCCCTGATCTTAGCTTCATTTGCTCCTTGGAATTTCCTACTATCTCTAGCATAATCTATCCAATTTTATTCCCTCCCCCCTTTTTTTCACCCAACTTAACTCCATTCCCTAATGTCATACTCTTAATGATCTATTTTCCAAAATATCCACTGCACCACCTTCTTTCAAATCTTCCCCTTTTTCCAAAAACTTAGATGAGTCCTCCCAATTTTCTTTTGGAGGAATATTTTCCTTATTTTCTTTTTCCCTACTACAACATAACCTCTGCTCCTTCTCCTCCAACTGTACCAAGGATTCCTTCAAAGGGGCCTCCCACATTGTTGGCATTAGAGTTTTAACCATTGGCCCAACCATTACCACACCAACCATTTCTTAAGGGTTACCTACCTCACAAGGTGTTGTCCCCTCATCCAACCACTTATGGGCAAAGGAAGATGAGTCATGACAACCAACCTCCCCACAATCCTTTTGGGAAACATGCTCAACATGCTCCCAATCCAAAGGTGCCTCCATTGTTGGTAGATTATCACTAATTCCCATTGCTTCCACCCCAACTGTTAATGGCTCCCCTTGAAGAATCTACCTCTCTGATTCAACCGGAGCACTAACTTCCTATGATTGATGAAGATTTGAGTTTTGACACTCTTCTAAAGAATGCCCTATTTTTTTTTGCAAATGCCACATCTCTCTACCACTTCCTCTATTTCCACCTTCTGATGCCACACTCCCGCATCCAATAGAAACTCTAGTTCCTCAGGAAGAAGAATATTGGTGTTCACCTTTAGAAAAATTCTTACATACAATATTCTTTTCCTACAATTGAATCATGCCTCTTCACATGACCCAAACTATTTCCAATTTTAGTTAGGGTTTCCTCTGCCCAATACTTCACTGCTAAGTTATACAACCTTATCCACATTGGGATATTAGCGATATCTTCTTTCCATGGATTAAAGTTGCATTCCCAATCCTTTAAATATAAACCCAACTTCCCCATCATCATATGACCCTTGATTGAGATTTTGTCTCTTTTCCCTCCCCAAAGAACACTCCACCAGGAAGAATCCATTAGGCATGGATTTTAAACTGATATCCTCACCCTAGGATTTCACACACCAATGCTCAACTTTTGGAATGGCTAGCCACACTCCCAACCATTTCATAAAAAAATCCCTATCTTTCAAGTCTAAAATCTTCCTACTGATAACAACATTTCCTAATGAAACCAGACTACATTTTTTGCTACTCTAGGCTTATAAGGAATGGTATTTTCACCTGAAGCCAACCAATCCTTGGATAGGTCTCTTTGTTGTTCCTGCCATCTCTCCACACTTGCATTTTGACCATTTTGTCCTTTCTCCCATCTAGAGAAAGGGCCTCTAGCAGCTAACTAGAACCTCTGAAGCCTTGAGCTTTGGAAACCTTTCTCTCCACCTCTTACAGATGATCCACTTGTCCCCACCATGGCTAGTTCATAGGGGGTTTCCAAGCCTTCCCCTTTCTACCAAATCGATTGATGCTCCAGCCACTAGTTTCAAACCAGGATGCTAGTTTCCTTCCCATCTATGATTCCACCACTACTCCAACTCTCGCTTAAACAATTGCTCCCACTGATTTTGTTCATGCGTTGCTTTCCTTGCCAATGTAGGCCATTCCTTTTATACATCCTTTGCCCAAGATCCGAACCTACACTCTGTTCGATCCATTGGCCATATTATTTTTGATGACAACTTAACTTAAGATCATATAAAAGATGCTTTTTGGGGACTCACGTGGAGAAAATTTTTGGATTAAAATCTTCCCCGAAGGTCATAGCTAGCCTGATATAATGAAATGCCAACACTTGGCATTGACTAGGATTAATGTGGGGACCACCTGAGGGGCTTGTCTTTAGACAACTTAAAGACCTTTTAAAAGCACACACATCAAATAAACAACTTAATTTACTAGGAAAAGGTGAAGGGGCCGCTAACTGACAAAACATAAAAAAGGTAACATTTTATAAGATTCTAAGGTTTTTCGACTAAGGCATAGGAAACATATGAATTGCAAAAGGAAAAAACTCTAAAATTTGTAGAAGCTCCATTGGGATCTTTTCCTAACATCAAAGCCTTAATTCCAATTTAACAATTTGTAACAATGTTTCAAAGTACAATAAACCATATAATATATGACTTATTTTTTGCTAAAACAACAAAGTGATGTAAGTTAACAATGCAACATGTTGATGTGGATTGTTCTTTGAATTAGGATTTGTTCTTTGATATAACACTCTAATATGTAAATTAACACATTTTATGTTCAAATTGATAAGTAAAATATAATCAAAAGGGTGTTAACTTGACCCATATTTAAAATTTGAATTTAGAAAATAATACTTTATTCATACATTATTGATTTAATTAAATATAAGAATAAATAATTTTTTTGCTTATGGTTAAAGTGACTTGGCGACAACTTAACTTGAGATCATATAAAAGATGCTTTTTCGAGACTTGCAAGAAGAAACCTTGGAGAAAACTCCATGGGGTTGCAAGCTAAACGAACTTAACTTCTGAGAAAACTACTTGGTGAAGCGTACTTGGGTTGGAGTAGTACTGGGATGGGTGACCTCTCGGGAAGGCCCAATGCTTCACCTCTATGAGCATCACCTAGATGAAATGCGTGCTAAATGAACCATTCATTATCATGAAAAATAGATTTTTATAAATCACTACTCATAAAACACGATTCAATGACTTTGACTCGAAAAAACTACATGATTAAATCCTTATTGCAATATCATAATAAATAAAATTATATCAAAACCGAGCCCTAAAAGTATGTGACAACTAATTATATATATAAAGTGTAAGTGTACAATTTTCACCATCGGATGAAAAGATTTTTAGGTAGTGAGAGTAGCATCCGATCAAAGGATTTTTATTAAGACGTTTTAACCATCTTGCTTGAGATACGTGCCTATATACCCTAATCCTAGAGGAAGAAACTTCGATAAAATGTCCTTAAACACCTCTGCGTACCGCGAGTTACAGAGAACCATATCCCATTCTCCGGTGCTCTTATTTCCGATTAAATACAATGACGGCATTGTTCTCTAAATACATTGATTGTTCCGTGAGATGTTTGTCATGCCTCCCTCTAACAATCTCACTGCATCCTCCATCATTTACGCTTAGACCATTCCTACTACTTTCTTCCTCAGCATCATCTCCTTCCTCACCCTCACTCAATGGTGTATCAGATTTTTTAACAAAAGAATGTGGGTTTTCTTCTTCTCAGATAACACAACTCATGAGAAGAAAACCAACCCTGTTGAGGAACGAATCCGATCACATCACTAGAGAAATCATTCATAAACTGAAGGCCAGGATGGAATTCCTGAAACAAATGGGCTTGGCTCCTCAGGACATCACCCGTATTATATCTCGGAGCCCCAGTATGGTTACCGCTAGCTTAGAAAACTCTCTCGCTCCTAGAATCCTCCATCTTAGAACCCTATTTGGCTCAAATGCTCATCTGTGCCAGGCGCTCAAAAGAGTGCCTGACCTTTTGATGGCCGATGTCGAGAGCCAGGTGAAACCTAAAGTGGAATATGTGAAGAATAACATAGGCATTTTGGAAGGTTCCACTGCATTTTTGAGGGCCTTCAAAGCAGTTTTTGGCGCTAGTTTTGATACCCTGGAAAAGAAGACTAAACATATGGCGAGCCTTGGTCTGGCAGAGGATGAGATTTATCTAATTCTTAAGAGGAGCCCTGCAATATTTCGTAGTTCGACGAAGAAAATAAAGGAAAACGTGGATTTCTTGATACACACTGCAGGTCTTGAGCTCAATATTGTTGTTTTGAACCCGGTGATTTTGAATTTAAGCGTAGAGAAAAGGCTCAAACCCCGCTATGAAGTCTTTAAGTATCTGAGGACCAATCCACAATCTGAGGGTCTCCCTCGTCTGGTTAAATTTTTTATGCTAAGTGAAAAAGAATTCATTAAACGTTTTGGTCAATACAGTACCAAGTTAAGTCTACCGATCAGACAATCTCCTAAAGCAAGCATTTTGGAGCAGTGATGAAATTTCAAAAACATAAATGCCACAGATTCGTCAAGCGTTGGACTGGTGTGAAAGGGCTTGGAACTCGCCTAGGCCAAGGTAATCTTACAAGTATCTTTACCTTCCTGATTTTGATGTTGTACCACTTTGATGAAGAACAATTGAATCTATCGCTTGTTTCGAATTACGGCTAATTAGCAAAGTGCAAAAATGGACTCTTTTATGTATCTGTAAGGCTTTTGCAAATATTGTAAATAATTTGATTTTTTTGATGATAAACCAGTGAGCGTTATTTGAAACAGTGATGGAAAAATATTTATACAATTGTTTCCAAAACAGGCTAAAATCATTTAGATAGACTGTGGAAACATCATGTTTATTCAGACTAAATTGTCAGTCTGTTGCCCTGTTTCTTTTTTAAAGTATGTCTCAGAAATTTTGTCAGACTGTTGCTCTCTGTTTTCCAAGTGTGGCTTCTATGTTCCAAGGTAAACATTGCATACTCTTTACATTACTTTACAATGCTATTTTGGAGACTTCTCTAGATATATTTAAAACCCTGATGCCACAAGTTTTATTCGTAGTATGCCAAAATAATATGATCTATGGTAAATGCCACTCAGGCCTTCAATATCATTATGGAAGGGAAGCAACTGCATTGTACTTTACAGGATGTATACAATCGATTCATTCCATCAAATAATGAAAATTCATTCCTATCAAGGGATTCAATTTTCTATGGTTTATTCCTTTTCATATAAGCCATGGACATATTTTGAATAGTTGAAGGTCAAGTCATAGATATTTACTTGTTCAAATTTTTCTTACAATTGTTTCATGTTTGGATCATTCGGCTGTATTAAATCAAAGTTAACAATCATTAGATAAGGTTAGCTCCGCCCACAGTTTTCCTTCCAACTCACAATTAAGATATTCAGTTACACAATAAATTTGCATTGCTTTCTTCTACATAGCCTGAACTTCAACATTAGAAGTGATAATCACAGCAGCGTAATGGCATTCATATTGCACAATCTTCAATAATATACTTCTTTTGATTGGTTAGTGATTGTGATAATCCATTGGCTACTTAAGTTGTGGTATAAACTTTAACCTGGTTAATTGGGTTTCTTAGTCAATCTTAGATTCTTCTTCTCACATATGTATGCTTTATCCCTTCTTGCAGCTAATAGTGGTATAATTTCTGATCTGCAATATTCTTTCTACTTTTGCAAATCCACTGCAGCAATACCTTAGTTAACTTGGCTTATGTCTATCTCTTACACTCGAGCTTATCTATATTGTTCTGTTTGAGTTTTCTTAAGATGCTTCAGTTTGATAGAGTAACTTTAGTTCTGTCATAACTAAGCCTTGGATAGTTTCATACTTTAGTCTCTATAATTTGAAAATGGTTTGTTAGAGCTGCTGTGATTTGCACTGTACATTGTGGTTGCTGCATGTGATGTACCAGAACAACATGTTCATTTTATCCTCAAAAGTGCTAGTCTAATCACTGCATGCAAGCATTTAAGCTCCATAAAACTCTTTTTTTTTAAGAAATTCACAATCTTTGTACTTTGGTGATTTCATACCTCGTATATTCCATATTGTGTAACAGAGATGTTATTTATAAAACTGGAAAGATATGGTCTTCAGGTAAAGACACAGGTAGAAGCTGGAAATTATATTTACTAGTTCACATTTTTTAAGCATTTGTGTGGAAACAATCAATAATTTGGTAAATAAAAGTGAATAGGACACAGTCGTTTCTAGATAAATGCTTCAACCTCTCAGAAGATATGATTTGATTGGAAATTCTCAGTGATATAGAAGAACAATATTGTTCAGAATGCCCTTTTCTCAAATGGCATAGATTTACAGATTAAACTTTACCATGTTGTTGCTGGGACTATTTTTCTTGTGGAATACTTCATGAAAGTCTACATGCTTACTCATGTTACTCGTTGAAAAATTATGTAGAATTAGCAACCAGACTGTATGCCATTTACTTTCATCTTGGGCAAAAGATGTGGTTATAGGATCACTAAGTTGCCAGATGAATTTATCATTTCTATTCATGCAGGCCTTGATGTTTATGATATCAGTTATGCTTTTCAATTTGTACTATTATATTTTAAAGAGATATTCATGTAAAGAGCTCAAATCTATAATCCCAGAGGTTGAGATGAATTTTGAAAGGTATCACAGGTCTTTTCAAAAAGATTTTCCTTAAATATGGACTTTGGAAGCCTTAAAACTCCTAACGACTTTCCAATTTCAAGAGGAATTTTGATTTCATCTGTATTATACTATTATAGTACTAAGTATATTGTTTATCAATTTAGTGAAATCATGGTGGGATTATTATTCTGTGTGTATGTTCATCATTTTCAATATAGTTTCAGAGATTTTATCCTTCCTAAACTGTGAGTGGGAAACTCATCTTTGGCTTGAAGCAATGGAGCATTCATAAAGGACGTATGCAGTGATTGAAGGAGAATACAAAGCTAGTTTGAAAATATTGCCATTCATCCATTACTGCCAGTTTGATGCTCATACTACATATTGTTAAGTTACAGCCAATTTGGGAGGAGCATAGAATAACTACAACAGCACAATAGTTTTTTATAGAATAACTGTTCCCAAGGTTTCTCTTTCAACATTATTCACTTGGTTCCTTTGCACTCACAATCAACACCTAAGAATAACTACAACAGCACAATAGTTTTTTATATTATTTGATAAAATATAAAAGACACAACATTTCCCAAGAATGCAAGCCTTGACAACCATGTTAATTGTAGAAACTGCGCAGAAAGATTTTATGTATTGAGAGAAAGTTTTGCATATTATATTGAATTTGAAAAGGAGGAAGAAACTATCCTGCAAGCTCCCAGTAGGATGCCCTCAGCAAGCTCCTATCTATGGCTGCTTACTGCGTGTTTATTAAGATTTATTTATCTCTAATCTTCGGGTAAATGCTTGGACAATAGAGGCGTAAAGAGGCGTGAAAAAGGCGAGAAAGAGGCATGTGAAGGTAATTTAAATGCTGGAGTGAAAGTATAAGATTTCTTTTTAAAATTTATTTGAAATGAAACAAATTGTCAATAAGTAGTTCTTGGAAAAGGCATTTAATTTTATCCCTGAAGGGTTAAGGTTCATATCCTCTAACTGCTAATAGTATGTTTGGTAATTGAAGTTAGTTTTAATTTTAAAGCTTTTGCTTTTCACATTTTATTTTTGTAAAATTGGAGATATAAGATTTATTTTGTGAAGTGTATTATTTGGAAACCAACACTTTAAACATATGATTTATTTTGTTATATTAGACATTTCTAAAGAAACAAAGACCTTTGAATTTTGGTTATATCATATGATATGGGTTGCTTGAATACCTACTATTCAATGAGGGATGCTGCATTTATCATGAAAAGTGAAAGCTTGAAGGTTGTTATAAGGGAGTCATTAAAAACAATGGGGTAAAAAGTAGAGAGTTTTTTAGGAGTAAGGGTTGAGAAGATCAAAGAGAAGGGTGGTGGACATTGAAGGTTGGAGGATTTTTTTTTTTTTTTGAGTTAGTTCCTCACTTGTAGATTGTAGATTGTTTGAGAAACACAATTGCATTTGTACCATTTTTTGGAGCTCAAGGCACTTGTTTTTACAATAATTGTGGATAGTTGAGTATACAAGTTCACACTTTGAAGATAGGCTTGGATCTAGTGTAGATGAAGCTCAACATGGATTGTTGCCTAGGTTCGTTTGGGAGTTTGTGGATCTTAGGAATTATAGTTTTATGAGGATCATGAGACAAATTGATGGTGCACTATGGATGTAGCTTAACATGGATGGTTCTTCAATAATTTTGGAATTTGAGGAGGTGAAATTTGGGAACTTATGAGCTTAGCTCAAGAGCTATAACTTTATGGAGGTTATAAAATAGTTTGATGGAGTTCTACCTAGCCCAAGAGATATTTCCAAAGAGAAGCTTTTGATGAATATGTGGTTCTATTTGGTTTGATAATGGGGTGTTGATATGTAACATCTTAGTATAGTAATATAAACAATTAAAATTTGCTTCCACGTTTTAACCTAATATCATCATGCTTCCATCCATTTGCATCATTAATCTTGCATCACATCTTCAATAATTAATTATATAAAATTATTTGATTAATTAGGTCATCTTTCCTCTAAAAAATAAATAAATTAGATTGATTTAATTAATTAGCACCTTGCATCAATTAATTAAATCCTATATTAACTTGCCTCTATCACTAATGAACTAGATAAATTCTTGTTTAATTAACTAGGCTAATGCACATTCCTCCCATTGTTTAAAATAAATAAATAAATCATTCATTTCTACCTCACCACTAAAACCAAAATCAACCCTTTTTAGTGTTTTAAATCAAGGGTATGTCAGTGTCCCATACTCTTATGTGATGGTTCATTCTTGGTATTTATTTGTCATTGTTTTTCTATAATGCTACTAAAAATTATCTAGATTGGAAAGCTTATGACACTTTTCTCATAAGATTAATTACGAAAAATATTTGCATATCTTTTCTTATTTTCTTTCATTTGGTATGAGAGGGTTAGCTAGCTTGATAGATCCTTGTGAAGAGGAATGAGGCTTATTTCTATTAACCTTTGTTTAAGTGGAAGTTTTGTGGTAGTGATCTTGTTTTCAAGATACAATCATGGAAAAGACATCTAGATTGGAGGTGGATAAATTCAATGGAGTCAACTTTGAGCTATGGAAGCTCAAGATGGAGAATTGACTTCTGGAAAGAGGTCTATGGATTGTGATAGTGGACCAAAATTTATCTAGCTTGAATGATGAGATCTAGAAAGTGCGTGAATGGAAGGGAAGGTGTCTCATTATGCTATGTCTAGTAGATTCAATGCTCTTAATTGTTTTGACATACACCACCACCAAGAAGATTTGGGATAAACTTGGGAATTTATATCAAAGAAATTCCTTATTGAATAAGCATTTTTTATGGAAGAGTTGTATTCATTGAAGGTGGGTGATGATGACTTAGTGTTAGAGCATTTGAATGTATTTATGGATGTAAAGATGGATGAGGAGGAATAGTGAATTACTCTCTTGAGTTCTCTGCTTGATAATTGAGGCAATCTGATGATGGTGACTAGTGGGTAAAAGCAAGCAATTGGGTCCACTAAGAGGGAAAGTTTCGGCAATAAAAGTGCCGAAAGGAATGGGATCTCGAGCCTAAATTCAAATGGGCACCTATTCCACTTCGAGTACCCACTACTAAAAAGGTACATGTTTAGAAATGGGTACTCGTTTTGAAAAGGTACTTTTTTTTTTTTTTAAATCGACTGTCAGTTTATTTTCACTTGCAAATTTTGTGGCCAAAGAGTGATCAAAGGAGAACATGTACCTTTTTTTGAAGCCCTTTAACCAAATTGCACTTGCCACTTCCTCCCTTCGATGTACTCAATCCCAACGACCTCTAGGTTAGTATTTGTGCTTTTTTTTGCTTTATATTTAATGTTTTTTGTTTGTAATTATGGTTTAAAATTTAATTATATAATGTAACATTTAGGGTTTGTAATTTCATGGTTTATATTTTTGTTTATTTTAATTGTTGTAATTAGGTTGAATCCTATAGTTTGTAAATTCTATTTGTGAACATATTCATCAAAATAATGGATACATTTACACTAAACTAAAACCTAGAACCTAGACCTAAAAACTAAAACCATAAACCCTAAATCGTAAACCCTAAACCCTAAACCCTAAAACCTAAATCCTAAATCCTAAACCCTAATACCTAAACCCTAAAACCCTAGACCCTATTGGATTCATGCCTACCATTATAAATGAATGATCACTAAGAATACGAATGGTCACTAGTATTGGAAAAGCTAATCCCTAAACTATGGAATTAAATCATCCATACCACTTTCAACCTTTTGGTTGGCATAAACTCCCAAAACCTTGCATAGATTCTAAACAAAAGTAGCTATGATATCACAATTCATTTAATCATTGATTGTATAACCCTAGTGTACATTAAACATGGATTGTCTGAGCTAGCTCTTGACAACTCTCTCCTAATAAGTTTCCTCTACTTTAAAGGTTTATAAAGTTTGATAGCGCATATATACATGAACAAAGAATGATAAAATAATTAGAAGAAATATAAGGTATATACTATAACAAGAATACCATTTACCAAATTTGATATGATAGAGAACTGTGCTTAATTTAATTGATCGTGCATACATATGAAGTTGTGTTTTAAGAAAGTGTTTTACCTTTCATAGTGCATAAGCAAGTCATAATAGTATGCAAATCTAGAATTATGTTATGTAATTTTAGTAACAAAGGATTGAGGAGGGGAAAATACAATAGATATTATGAGAATTCGAAGAAGAGTAAGAGTAGGTATTAGGAGAATATCCATGATTGATGATACAAAATATGGTTTTAAGGGAATAGGTTTCAATTAATACTATCTTCATTAGGCTAAGGTCTTTTCCTTCATATCTAGAGTGTGTTAATATCTTGAACCCTTTGCCATATAATATTTCAAGTTTATGAGAAGAGAAAGGGGGATGTATAGTACTGGGAGCAACTAAACTAATGTCATGATCAATGATGTGTTTTTATGTGAAGAAGATGATAAGGGATTTGGGAAAATATGATTATTAAATGAATGGACATATTTATGGGAAGAGGAGGGAGAAGATGAAGGGGGCCCTTTAGAGCAGGGCATATCAATTGTTGAAGAAAAGGTATAGTTAAACTATAAGAGGGGACATGAAGGGGTATGACTATGAGGAGGTAATGACTTATTGATGAAATTTTAGTTTCATTGATACAACTTGCTAGACTAGATATACTACTATATAACTATTTGTAAAAGTCTCCAGATAATTCTCTTTCTTCCCATATACACGAGATTAGTGTAACATAAGAAACCTTAGCAGTAATGTGTGAAGCCTAGTTATCCTCAAGTTTTTAACATTGTAAGTTTTGAAAAAGTATTAGGAGGTGATTTGGGTGAGCTTTATTGATGAAATTTTAGTAAAGAGGTCAAGTAAATGTGACTAGGAAAAATATAATTTTAGATAACAATAACGGAAAAATTGAAAAAGGGCTTCATTAACATATATAATATAAATTTTATTAACAGTCATAATTTATTCAAACATCTATGAAGGGTGGAGGGATCAACACACATTCATGGAGCCATAGTCATCCACTTGGAGAATATCAAAACTAACTTTACTAGGTGTTAGCTAATGAAATATGACTCAATAATTGAATTAACCAGTGACTCTAGACTCGGATTAGCACTGATACGAATATGCTAACAACTCTAAAAAGCACACAATTGCATTTGTGGCTTTTCTTTGAATTTTATTGAGGTACAACTCCCTCACAATATCTTCAAGGAATTAATCTATCCTAAAGAGACCACATGTGCTTTTAACCAAAAAGCAGAAAAGTTGACAAACACTAACTCATAAATATGAAATTAGCGCGAAGGTGGAAACACAACCAATTATGATCAGTTCAAAGATTGAAAATAATGACTATCAAATTAGATTAATTTAAAGAGATCAGATTGCAATAAATGAAAGATAGATAGCTCGTTCTTCAAAGAAAACATAACTAACCATATGCATAACATACATGTTGGCATTCTTCAAATCTTTCAATTTTATAACACAAATTATAAGCTGTTGCAGAATGTAATTAATATTATTCCTTCTCGAAAACACCCCCAGATGTTTCTAGGAAGATTTCAAAAGTCCCCTCATCCATACTCTCCTAATTTATAATGTGGCTAAAGCCATTTGGACGGACACTAAAGATGTTACTAGATTAGTGGATTCTTGTATTCTAGACATTTATTAGGAAGTTGATAAGGCAATTGGAAATTTTGCCAAAAATGGATATCGACAAAGGAAATTGATCATCACTTGAGCAATAGCCACCAAAGGACCAATCATTTCATCAATCTTTAATGCAACACTTAAGGAAACCAAGCGGTAGCACGTGCGAGTTGTTTGATGGAGAATTGCAACTTAATCGACACAAGCTAATCATAAATGTGAATTAAATTGACATCTCATCAATCTTGAATTAAATACGGCAATGTCTAGCCAAAATTCTATAAAATTCAAGTAATGTCATCTCTTTCCCAACATCAATTGCATCCAATAGGGAAAGCTCTCAAAACAACGTTGGATGTTCTGTGAATGACTATATTGTTTTGAAGGAGATTGAGTGCAATCCTCTGTTCAGGCATATTTTTTATCAACTAAAAGAGGTGTTCGTGGTGTATAGTAACATGGAAGAAGAGGTGCTCTGAAGCATGCTGGGCGAGGCATTTCTGAGCCAAGCTCACGTTCATAACATTGCCATGCTAGAGCGATTTATTTAAACTATTGTGAGGACTTTTGGGTGCCGAGATTGGGGCATGAGAGCAATGGAGCATTTGGTGAAGCCTGAGTTCCATCACCATGTCAGAGTGGCGATAAAAAAAACTCAACTACTATCCACAGACTGGGCTGGTAGTTGATGACATTTGCATTGCATCAGCCATTCGGGATGAGACTTTGGAAGAGGTTGTGGCTTTATTGCGCACTAGGGTGGTGAAAAATGATCTGGGGTTGTTCGTATAGTTCCTCCAGTCACATGAGAACCTGTTTTCACTTGCTCAAATTGAACGCCTGCAAGTTGTTACCAAGGGCATCTGTGTCTTGATGTTCACACTGTGCACTTGAAACATTTTCTGTCTACCTCTTTTGTATCTACCAATCTGGTTTTTGCACTTGAAACAATTGATCATAGCTTTTCCAGCATAATGTAAAAACAATTATATATATATAAATAAAATATATCTTTTTGGTATTATCCATGTTTTCACATTACTGGTTTTTTGTTTATGCCATGCTTGGAAAATAATTTTTTTCCTTAATATAACATCATAATCAAGTAACTAGACTGGTAGTAATTCAGTTTAATTGACATAACTCTTCATAGGCGGAAAAACGGATGGTTCACAGAACTTAGGAAAACCCCACCCAGGTTCGAAATGACGTAGAAAATGCTGCTCGAGGCATAACTTGTGAATGAAGTCTCCAACTTTGACTCATGACTTAACCTTTTTTGTACATTACACTTTGGGAAACAAAAGAGAGTTTGGATGTGACAAGGAAAAACCCGCCAAACAAAAGAAAAGTATGGTAGGCGGTAAAAAGTAGGAGGTTTGACAAACATCACAAAACACCGCCTACATTCGAAATGGATGAAAAAAGACTGCCAAAGGCTAGGTTTAGTTTATGACTTAGGAAAAACACGAAGATAACATCCTGAATAGAGACTCAAGGAAAATCTATGGGTAACATTAGGTGTGATAGAAAAAACTGTGTTTTAATTTTGACATGACCTATTGTGATAGGTAATGTAATATAGGCTTGTTAGATGATGTCTTTAAGAGAAGGAAAATTCTAAAATAGTTCCAAAAAAGATGTTTTAGAGGGAAGGGAAGATTAATAGCATTAGAGGGAAGGGAAGTTGGGATTGATATGTTTTTATTATTTTATTGAGTGTCATGGGTATGAATAATTATATAATTTCATGTATGTTACAAGAGGAGAATTGTTTATTCAAGTGTGAGAAGATCAAGTAAAACCAAGTATACTATGATTTTTCGCACAAGAGTGGTTTGGACAATAATTTTAGGAGGATAATGTGGTATAATTATGGGTTGTATGGGAGAGATATAAAGATTATGTATATTGGATTGGAGGGGTCTCTAAATTTTCCATGGGGTCCTTTAAGCACACACGTATTGGCATATGTTTGGTTACAATAATCTAGAGAAGGGGAGAGTAAATGATGGGAATTACATTATGAATTGAGGTTCATGTTTTGGATATATGTGTAGGTTTATTGATAAATGTAATTTTAGTATCTGATAAAAGGAATTAAACAAATTTCAATGAAACTAATTATGTTACCATATAAAGGATGGGGAATATAAGACATCATAATATGGTAATCATTTCATTCATGGAAGCCATATGTACTTTATAATAGATCCTTTTTTAGAAAATATAGAGAATATCATAGAATTGAAAAATGAAAGAGACACATTTTAGTTAAGAAAACATTACCAGTGAAAACCCTTCAAATGAGTAAAAAAATTCAAGAAGAGTATGCTACTTGCATCTAATCAATATGCTACAAATTATTCTCCATTTTTATCCTTTAAAAATTATTTAAATTAAGAGTTACAAAAAGAAGATTCCAATATTGTTTGGAAGAACTTATTCTCTAAATTAATGTGTGTTAGATGCACAAGACAACTAAGAGGAGGGGGGGTGTGAATTAGTTGTATACTTTTAAAACATCAAAAACCCTTATTAACATTCAGATCTACACTAGTTCTTAAATCCTTAACATGCATTAACAAAATGTAAACATGTAAAAGAGTAATGTAAACACATCACACACATAAGAACATTAGATTTATGTGGAAAACCCAAGAAGGGAAAAGCCATGGTGAGGATTAGCTCACTAATATATGAATTTCAATATTGAATACAATAAGGCTCACTGTCGATGGCTCATTGCCAAATGACCCACTATCCATAAGAAACAAGAAAGAAGAATGGGTGGCTCACTACCAATATGAACTACTAACAATGCATGTCTCATATGCTAAAGGTATAGTTCCAATGAAGCACAAACAACTTATCAAACAAACTGAAATGAAGATACTTTCTACTCATTGCATTAGGAAGTCATAAGAATTAAAACTCACTCTCAGATCAACACACTTGACCACTCCATACAACAATTCTCCTTGCATTTATACCCCCTACGACCTAAAACAATCTCAATTAGGTCATACTTAATGAAACATATACACCTCAACTGTGTAACACCAAATGGGTTGGCACCAAAAATTTCCACAATATAAAGAAGTGAATCAAAACCACATTACTACTTAAATAGGACCCAAATCTACATAAAAATGCTTCTAAAAACTTTCTCAAACAACAATTATCCTTCACAACTAGTGCTAGCATGCTAGGTCGGCCAATCCTATACTAACACTAACAAGTGACTCCAAACACACTTCTCAAGGTCTAGAAAAATATCGAGGATATCACAAAAACACTCCATGCTATTCATACAACATCTCATAATATTTCAACACCATCATAATATACTGCAAAACTACTGCAACCACCTGAAACACAAGAACACCTTAATTTTGTGTAACCAGACATATGGGAACAAACATCCAACACACCATACTACCTTGCAAAACAACTAAACACCTAAAAATTCAAGGGAAGGTGGATAGAACCATTATAAGCACGTTGCTAGATCCATAACACCAGAAACTTCACTGTGGAGAAATGTGGAGCAATCTCATTTCTCCCAAACACCATGTTTTGCTAGATAGACATACTATCAAACATCTCTTCCACTGTAGAACAATCTAGAACTTGAAACTCTGGATATAACACCTCTAAACAACTTTGGTCATCACGTCCAAATTGCATGAGCATATCTTCAACCATGAAGAAATGTGGAGCAAAATATTGAACACCACTCTATCACACTGAACTTTCTTTTATTCAAATTTTCTCAAAAACACTTGGAAACCAAGTGAGCCACCTTCATCAGCAGCATTACTAACACCTCTGCAACACATCTACAACATCTGCAACACTTTCAAACTACAACAATTTCCCCAAACACTATAAATCAGGGAAGTAACCTCTACAACTTATTTGAAGTAGGACATCAATAACAACACCAACATTGTGTTGAAATTAATACCAATAACTCTAGAATTCAACAACTCTAATGCTAAGGGATGACATTATCAACACCAACAACACTCCAATACTCTCTTCATACAAGGAGTTGACATCAATGACAACACCCAAGCAACTCACAAACAACTGCATAATCTCCAAACTTCCAAAAATCTCCCCTTTTATCATTGATGGCAACACCTGCTTTTTGAAAAACCATCAATAATAAAAGTAACCAACAACAATAATACAATAACTAGTACTCCGCCTGATAGGGACAAATTTTACACTTCCTCTTTTTTCAACAACTACATTTTAGATCACTCTCCTCCTTTTCTCCTGAGACAATACTTCTCTATACTCTCTCCCGCTATGGTTTTCAAACCATATCCATTCCTGCAACTTTCTCCATGTTCTTTTTTCCTTTATGGTTTTGCAATCAATTTAACTTTCTCTCCCCCTTTGAAATCAATGGAAAAGGGCCATAGAATCATCCAATTCTCTTACTCTCCCCCTTTGTCCACATATAAAGGGAAAAACTTGCATATACTACTCATTCTTCTACACTATCTTTCTACATACTCCCCCTTAGGAGTACATAATATGCTCCAACCAACTATAGCAACCAACAACCACTAATACCTACTCCCCTTGGGAGGTAGCCTTCAACATTAGTCCAGGACCAAGAGATATATCGCAAAGTGCTTCTCAAATAGTTGCACATACTTATGCATCTAGTTAAAAGGAGGGGCAATGATCCCTAACCTCTACAACATCTGCAACACTTTCAAACGACAACAATTTCCCCAAACACTATAAGTCAGGAAGTAACCTCTACAATTGTAGTGAAGTAGGATATCAATAACAACACCAACAACATTGTATTGAAATTAATACCAACAACTCCAGAATTCCACGACTCTAATGCTAAGGGATGGCATTATCAACACCAACAACATTCCAATACTCTCTTCATACAAGGGGTTGACATCAATGACAACACCCAAGCAACTCACAAACAACTCCATCATCTCCAAACTTCCAACAATCTCCCCCTTTGTCATTGATGGAAACACCTGCTTTTTGAAAAACCATCAATAATAAAAGCAACCAACAACAATACTACAATAACCAATACTCCTCCTGATAGGGACAAATGTTACATTTCCTCTTTTTTCAACAACAACATTCTAGATCACTCTCCTCCTTTGCTCCTTAGACAATACTTCTCTATACTCTCTCTTACTATGGTCTTCAAACCATATCCATTCTTGTAACTTTCTCTGTGTTTTTTTCTCCTTTATGGTTTTTCAATCACTTTAACTTTTTTTCCCCCTTTGACATCAATGGAAAAGAGCCATAGAATCATCTAATTCTCTTACTCTCCCCCTTTGACAACATATAAAGGGAAACACCTACATATACCACTCGTTCTTTTGCACTATCTTCTTGCATACTCCCCCTTAGGAGTACACAATATGCTCTAACCGACTGCACCAACTAACAATCACTACTACCTACTCCCCTTGGGAGGTAGCCTTGAACATTAGTCCAGGACCAAAAGATATATCTTGAAGTGCTTCTTGGATAGATGTGCGTACTTATGCATCTAGTTAAAAGGAGGGGCAATAATCCCTAACTTCTCTCAAAGATACTCAAAATTATCTTTTGGAAGAGACTTTGTGAAAATATCAACAAGCCGATCCTTAGTAGGTACATCAATTTCACCTCATTCTCTACAAATTTCTCCCTCCAAAAGTGATACTGGATTGAGATATGTTTTTTTCTTGAATGTATAACTAGATTCTTTGAAATATTGATTACACTTGTATTGTCACACATGATAGGAATAGGTTCATCATATGAAACTCTGATATCTTTCAATTTTTGCTTCATCCCCAACACCTATGTACAACATGATGTTGCTGCAATATATTTTTCTTATGTAGTAGATAATGACACTAAATCTTGCTTTTTACTTAGCCATGAAACCAATTTGCTTCCAAGAAAGAAAGCACCAACACTTGTACTTTTCTTGTCATATGCACATCCAGCCTAATCTTCATTAGTATATGCACTCAAGGAGAATTCAATATCCTTAGGATACCCCGAACCATAATCTGGAATGCCCATCAACTATCTAAATATCCTCTTCCTTGCTGTAACATGAGATTTTTGGGATCTTCTTGAAATCTAGCCACATTACAAATTGAATGTATGATATCCGGTCTAGTACTAGTAAAATATAATAGTCCACCAATCATTGATCTATACTTTCTTTGAACTATCTTAGGAGATTCAAGATTCTTCCCCAACTTACAACCATTAACCATAGGAGTACGTGTCATCTATTCCAAACTTCTTCAACAATTCATTAACATACTTAGACTGTGATATGAATATACCTTTCTTTGATTGACTAATATGCAAACCAAGGAAGAAATTCATCTCCCCACACATTGACATCTAAATCTTTCTCTAAATTTCCTTTGTAAACTTCTTGCAAATATCTTCATTTCCTTCAAAGATTATGTCATCAACATAGACTACCACAATCAAGATTTGTTCTCCTTCAACTTTCAAATACAAATTGCTATTTGTAGTACCTTATTTTGAATCCTTGCTACAAAAAGTACTTATCTAACCTTGCATACCAAGCTCTGGGAACTTGCTTAAGTCCATATAATGCTTTCTTCAATTTTCAAATCATATTTGCATCTTCTAACAATTGAAAACCTTCTAGTTGTTCAATGCATAGCTCTTCTTCCAACTAACCCTTCAACTATGAATATTTCACATCCATCTGATATACCTTGAAATATTTATGTGCCGCAAAAGCTAAAAACATCATGATAGATTCCATTCAAGCAACTGAAGCAAAAGTTTCTTAAAAGTCTATACCTTCAACCTATAAGTAACCCTTACACACAAGTCTAGCCTTGTTCCTGACAACTTTTCCATCTTCATTTAGCTTGTTCCAAAATACCCACTTAGTACCAATCACATTCTTATTTTTTGGTCTTGGGACCAACTCCCAAGTCAAATTCTTCTCTATCTACATTCCAACTCTTCTTTCATTGCTTTAATCCATGTTTCATCTTTGCATGCCTCAACCACTGTTTTTGGTTCCACCTCATAAAGTAAACAAAAATTTAGTTGTTCCTCTGTCATAACAAATTTTCTTCTTGTTAGAAGACTTTTTCTCTTATCTCCAATGATTTGAACTTCTAAATTATTCTTCTACACATACTTAGGAGTCTTAGGATTCTTTTCTAGAGCTTCTTCCTCTTCAACTATCAACTTTTTTCCTTTGTCTTTAGCCTTTTCTTCTTCACTGCAAGGGGATTCATCAGATTCATATACCTCTATCAGTATTGAAATTTGATGTGGTTCTTCATCCAATTTCACACTTGCACTCTCAATAATCTTCTTCAATCTCTTTTGATATAACACTTGCTTCCAAAACCTCTAAAATAATTCATAGTAGGGGGTTAACCATACCATAACTCATAGGGAGTCTTTGAATTGTTTTCTCATGCTTGACCTATGTTAATAATTTGGACTAAAGTATGAATTTCTTCTCTCCAATAGACATCTGGAAGATTAGCTTCCTTCATCATTGTCCTAGCCACTTCATGAATTGCTATCCATTCACCAATATGATCCTATATGATACATCCAATTGCAAATGGCCTAAGGTTACCTTGGATGGCCCCGTCAAAATTTACCTTTAACCATGCTTCATTTGGAGGATATGATTTCAAATCCTTTCTAGGATTCCTGCTAAAATCATCCTTACAAGGCCCCCCATAAACAGGGTGGATTTTCAGTGCAGGCCATCTCCTTCTGGTTTTCTCATCCCATAACATAAAAATGACTTGTTTATACTTTTCCCTTTTGTAACTTCCACAATGGTTGAATCAATTTTACTGATGATGCCATCAATTGATCTCTCTATCTTGAAAATTTCATCTATTTGCGCTCTTTCCATTTTCCCAAATGATAATTGATGACACAACCTTCTACAAGCTTAAAAATACTACCCTCCTCTTCACCACTGGCTACCCCATAAACATTTCCACCAAGCTTTTTGGGCTTAGAGCAGACCAACTAAGCTTCTCCATACTCCACTTCCAATAATGCTCAGCTACAACACAATGCAACAATAGATTGTTGGTTGATTCCTCCTCCTCATGACACATCTCACACCTATGAGGACCATTTATCCCTAACTTTAACAATATATCTCTTGTAAAGATATTATTCTTACAAGCAAGTCACATAGAGACTCCTACCTTCTGGAGAAATTATTTCCCCCACCATAATTCTAGTAGTCAACCTTCCTTCCAAACATCATTTTCTTCAGATAAGTATGTGATTCACACATTATACCAACCATTTTTTGTTGCACACCATCTCAAGCTATTAGCTCCTTTGCTGATACGTATATTTCATGCCTTCAAGATCCCTTTTAGCCTCTCCTTCTGGTCCACCAATATATTCAATATATCAAAGTTCTTCCACTTAAAAACCCTGCCGCCTTCCTCTATTATTATTTCGACATAGTCCCTCACTTTAACCCCCCAAGACTGACATAACACTCTCTTTGCCTCATCCAAAGCTTCAATTTCCCCAAGTGAACGAAAGTTGAATCCTCCCAAAACCTTTCCTTATCCCTATTCTAGATATCCCATGTTAAATGATTTGCCACCATGCTTCTACATCTATGTAGTTCCATATCACTAACCCCTTTGGGGGATTCCGGATGGTGAATTCTTTCCCATTCCCTAGAATCCAAATATTTATTTTGTAGGACTTTTACCCACTTTTAGTAAACATTTTTGTACATACTCCAAACCAATTTCACTCCCAAAGCACGATTCATAATTGGCCATTGCCTTATTCTTGCACCCCCTACGTCTTGGATTACATATTTTTCCCCAAGCTAACAATGGGATGCTATTCTGATCAATACTTCCATTGCAAAAAAATCTCCTCATCCATTTGTCATTTTGATCAAAAAAGTTATGAGGAAGTTTCATACACAACATCACAGAGATTGGGATTGCTGAGATTATCGATCTCAACATCATTATTCTATCAACTTCCAAAATGCATCTCCATCTCCAAGTTTCCAACAGTTTATCCTATAATTTCATTTATTTACCCTTATGAATAGTGGCATCCCCAAATACTTTCTTGGAATATTTGCAATCTTTATGTCAATGATCCTCACTAACTCTTGTTAGTTCCTAATGTTCGTGTTAAAGAAGAATACTTCAAACTTTTCTTGATTTACCTTCTAACCTAAGGCCAAGCAATATCTATCTAATAAATTTTTCATAGATATTGCTTCTCTCCTACTCAAAACCCAAAAAACATCATATCATCTACAAATTGGGTATGGGTAAGGGGTTCCACATTGGGGGCTACCTTAATACCTCGTCATCTCCCTCATAACCTTTTTGTTGTGATATGCCTTCCCAAAGCTTCATTCATGATGATAAAAAGGAAGGGAGAAATTGGATCACCCTGCCTTAACCCACGTGAAAAAGATAAGAAAATGAATGGGGAGCCATTAACTAGGAATGGAAATCTTTGAGTGTTGATGCAAATCATCACCCAATCCATCTAGTCTTTGTAGAAGCCAAATTTCCACATTACTTCATACAAGAATTCTCTGTCTACTTGATCATAAGCCTTTCTTATATCCAATTTAAGTATCATCCTATCTACTTTCACCTTTTGCACTGTGTGAATGGCTTCATGAGCCAACATAATCCCTTCCAAAATGTCCCTACCTCGAGTGAATAACTCTGCTCTTCAAATATTATAATGGGAAGTAGCCTTTTAAGCCTATTTACCATCACCTTCGAGATTATTTTATAAGTTGTAATGTAGAGATAAATTGGTCTATAGTCCTCTAGCACTACTAATTTCACTTTATTTGGAATAAGAACTATAAAGGTATTATTCAACTCTCTTAGTATCACATGCTTCTTCCTAGATTCTTCCACCATTCTCACCAAGTCACCTTTCACCATTTCCAAGCAGACTTGAAAAAGTCTTGCTAAGAAACCATCCGGACACAAGGCCTTATCTACCCCTTGCTAAAAGACTACCCTTTTGACTTCTTCAATTACCCATTGCATTAGTTCTGCATTTTTTCTTTCATTTACTAATGAGGGGATATTATTGATGATAATATTCCTCTCCTGACCCATTGCTTGATCTTTCTTTGTTAATAATTGCTTGAAGTACTCGAATGCCAGTGAGCCCGTCTCATTTTGATCTTGGACAATCCTACCATCCATCCCTTTTAGTTCAGGGATTCGGTTGAAGCTCCTCTTTACTTTTGTGGAAATATGATTGTTTTTGGTATTCCTATCTCCTCCTTTTAGCCAACACTCCCTCAAATTTTTCCTCTAGAATATTTCCTCCCTAGCAAAAAAAAATCATACTAAGCCCACAATTCTTTCTCCTCTAGATAAGATTTAGCCACCATTCCTTTCTCTATTACTACCTCATTCAAGGCTTCTAAATCTTGTTTGAGTTTAAATATATCTTCAAATATATTTTTAAAGTGATCCTTGTTCCAAGCTTTTAGTTGTGATTTCAGAAAGCACTTCTTGTGAAACTAGAACTACCTTGTCCCACCAATTTTTTATGGAGTTTTACTCCACCAATCAACTATTCTAACATTCAAATCCCATCTCTCAGCCACATATTTTCAAACTTCAAAGTGTTTCACTCTAGAGCATTATCCACCATGAAATTTAACACCACTAGAAAGTGATTTGATCCTAAAAGAAGCAAAATACTTGCCTCATACATCACCATAGCATCCTCTCATTCCCTGTTGAATTTCATGATTGAACTCCACATCACCCAAAAATCACCTACAAGCAATTATCCTATCGCAAAAGAAAGATCAAAGCAACTAATTTTCTATTCAACCAAGAGAGAAAAGATTGATCCAAAAAAGCATTGATATGTGCAACGTATTAATATGAATGGTACTAAATTACAATGAATGTGTATGCTTATGAAATAAAATAAAATAAAACAATATATGAGGATTGAATTAGATTGTGACAACTGTCGTAATCTCATGCAATGAGACAACTAGACCTATAATTAGCCCAATCTAATAATAAAAAAATACTCCTAAATTTAGCTTAAGTGAATAAAGTCATAAAGGACTTAATAATTAATTAATTATCAAGTGATTATCCTAATTACTCCAACACCCCCTGCTTAAGATAAACTTAGGGAGAAGCTATAAAACCTTGATGTAGAAGGCAATTATGGGTGCATGGATGGGTCACAGTTACAAGTCCTAATGAGGTACCCATGTACAAATAAATGAAACTCTCATAACTAGAGAAAAGGAGAAAACCACATGAGAAAAAATCATCTCCAAAAGTGAGAAAAAGAAATGAATACACTAGTGAAAGAAAAATAGAATGAGGAATTAATGTGACCCCCAAGGATTGTTTCTATCACAAAAGTACAATAGATGTCCCCCTGATAGGAGAGAGAAAAAGAGGATATGAATTCCCCAACAAAGAAAGAGCTCCCATGCCAATGATGAACACTTGAAGATAAAATATGATTCATTGCCTGCAAACAACATTTATCCCTTTAGGAAGAAACATATGCACTGGTGATTGGAGAAGCCAATCCAAAAGAATGAGTGAATCAGGAATCCAAATCCAAATGATGTGTGCCTCTAAAAAGTTCTCATGTGTCCACATGTCAGAAATCGATGTTAATCCAAGATCCTGTGAAGACTGATATAGAACAAGCTGCAAATGAGATGAATTAAAAATTCACATAGGAAAGAGGGTCAATGCCAAGAAAGGAAAATGGAAATATTGACTAAAAAGTGGTGCTAAAATTGGCTAATGTATTTGATTAAAGTTGTGCAAATACTTGATTATGATAATTAATGGAAGATTAGAGACAGTGGCAAATGTAGGAGGATGTGACATTAATCCTTGATTAAGAGGATGCACATCCTAATCATGAATTAATTAAATTAATCCAAATTAGAGATGGACTATGGAGGATATGACACAGAGAGAGAAAAAGGAGAATTTTAAATTGATTTTAATTTAAAAGATTAAAATGACTAAATTAAATAAATTGATGTATTTATTTAATTTAGAGAGGAAAAAGGTACAAAATAAAGTGTTTAATTGTTAAATTAAATACTTTAAGAACCTTATGTGGGAAGTGTAATATTAGTTAAATAAATTAATATTGACAGAATGGATGAATAAAGAGGTAAATTTGATCACATGGGAGTGATCATATTTGGGTGTCTACATTTTGCCCCTCTTTGAAATATTGTTAGAATAATAGTGTTTCGAAGAAAAATAAAATGTCGGTGATGAAGAAAGTGGTAGGGACTGATGCCCTAGCATGAAAGAGCTTGAATGAGCTTCCCAAGCAAAGGAAAAAGGAGAGGGATGCCCTAGTGACTACCTCAAAGGGATGGAGGGAAAATGATAGGGTATGCCCCCTCGAGAGGGCAGTTGGGGAAGAAAAAGGGGGCCCCAGATGAATTGTCAATAGAAAGAAATGGAAGACACCATTGGATAGAGCTCAAAAAACTAAGAAACTTTGACTTTTGAATGGAGTCGATTGGACGCACGGTTTGCAAATGGCAGCTTCGGGAAAGAAGGGGATTAGTTGGGGGAAAAAAAAGTTAAATAAAAGGTAAAAAACACCTTTTATTTGAAAAAAAGGGGGAAAAGAAGAGTTAAAAGGTAATTTGAAGAATTACCTTGTCTCATTGTTACTGTAGCAGTTGAGAGAAAAGGAGAGACGAGGAAGAGGAGAAGGAGCAATGATGCTGCAAGATTATGATTCAGAGATCATTCACTGGGTGGACGAGGTACGAAGACGCCATACCCACTTGGCAGTGCCCCACCAGGTGAGTAATAAAAGTCCTATAGTGTATTTTAAACATATAACATGTAAAATAGTTAAGTAAAAATGTAAAATGTGGGTTTTGTTGGCGGGGTCAAATAAAAAATTGGGTAATTTTTAGTTGGGTGAAAAAATGGAGGAAAAAGGGGATTTAGAGGGGGTTGGGTAGGATGGCTAGGAGGAAAATTCACCCCAGATTGAGGTAGATCTGCCGCATAGTGGGGCAGACCCGCCCGGACACGTAGTCACCCCAGACAGGGGCAAAGTCGCCCCATCCCAGGGTGGGCTCGCCTCGGCCGGGGGTGGAGTCGCCCCGGATTGGGGCGCAACTGCCCTAGATGGGGGCAGAGTCGCCCTGACCTGGGGCGAGCTCTCCTCAGCCAGGGGTGGCATTGCCCCGACCTTGGGCAGGCTCGCCCCAGCTGGGAGCGGTGTCTCCCTGACCCGGGGTGGAGTCGCCCCAATGCGAGGTGGGCTTGCCATGACCCTGGGCGGATCCGCCCCAACTCGGGGCGGTTTCGCCCCGACTCAGGGTGAACTCGCCCCAAGGCGGGGTGGGCTCACCCCAACCCAGGGTGGTTTCGCCCTGACTCGGAGTGGGTTCGCCCTGGCTCTAGGAAAAGTCACTCCGACTAGGGGTGTATCCGCCCCAACATGGGGCATGGTCGCCTCGTCATGGGGGAACTCAGCCGTTTAGGCCAAAAAGACAAGATTACCCTGATGAGGGAAATACGGGGATAAAAGAGAGAATGAAAAAAAGTAAAGAAAAGAGGGAAGAAAAAGATGTCTCAGGGCCAAGAAGATGGGGTACTAATAATCGGGAAATGTGGATGCAGGGTTTTGTGTGGTTGCAGACAGATGAGCGATGGTCGGAGGTATTGACAATGACTGTAGCAGCCATGACCGGCGTTGATCACACGGCTTTAGATCATGCGAGTTTATTGCACTTTCTATAGGTGTTGGTGATTAGGGCGCATCGAGCGATGCTGACGGCCTTGATAGAGAGATGGAGCTCAGAGACATCAAAATTTTGTCTACTGACGTGGGAGATGATAGTGACATTGGACAAGGTATGGCGCTTCCTCAAGCTGCCGATAGCAGGGATATTGGTTAGTGATGTGGTATCAAGAGGGGCCAAGTTAGATCACACTATGGCAGTGTTATTTGGACGTGATGACCTGCCTCTACAGGGTCAATAGTTGGATCTAGATAGATGCTTGATAGTGGGGGTACCACCCTTTCCATTATTTTTAGGTGGTCTGATTAGTGGGATTTTGTTACTAGACCGTAGCAGGCGGTTTTGCAGTCTTCGATATATGGAAATGATTCGACATATTTTCAAGTGGCGTGAGGGACAAATATCATGGGGTACCTGTGTCTTAGCACAGTTGTACAGAGATATGCATGTGATTTGCTACCAAAATGCAGTGAGTTTGACACACACGACCCTTCTACAAGTGTGGGCATGGGAGCACATTATGGTGACTACACCTATAGTGGTTATGGAGGGAGATGAGGATGATAGGGAGCCAGTGGCATGGGGGTATGGAGAGATGAGGGGCTAGATTTTTTGGTATAAGAGGTCAGGAGATATGGAGGGATGGAGGAGGGTGATGGATGATTTTCAGGAGAGAGACATATTATGGTGGCCATATATGTATCAACACTTCAAGGGATGGAGGGGGGAGGAGGAGAGGCAAAGAGGGTACTTCATGATCCAGTGTGTCCTGATTGGAAGTCTACTGTGTATAGTGGAGATGCATCAACCAGACAAGGTGGTGAGATAGTTTGGGCTGACATAGGATATTTCGGGTGCACCTATCAAGTTTCGTCGACTCACTAGAGAGTGACCATGGGGGGCCGTGTTTAGACCAAGGGAGGCTAGAGTAGCATGGGCGACGACAATGCAGCTACCCTACCCAGGGAAAGGTGTTGTAGTGGAGGATGCAGGAGTGACATTACGATATGACCGGTGTTTTTGCAACCACCAATGGGAGAGGGTTACACCACTAGTGCCTATTGTAGGAGTCATAGGATTTGGATTAGAGGATGAGCGCTTGGGGGCGAGAGATAGGAGGAGATAGGTGCAGAGGGGAGGAGAGAGGATGGAGGCAGTGGGATAGCTAGAGAGGAGGAGGAGGAGATAGCGGAGGAGGGCTAGGGCAGAGGTGGATGCAATAGGATTCATGGATGGGAGAGAGGCAGTATGATAGGAGGGTGGGATAGCCCTGGAGCCAAATGTAGGAGGATAGGATGAGTCAGAGGTAGAGATGATACACATAGTGGATGGTGGAGTTGTTCAGTAGAATAGTATAGGAGGTAGGGTACGGCAGAAGAAAGTGTTGGTACGAGCTAAGCAGGGGGAGTGGGGAGGGGATGGACAACAGGATGGAGGCCAGGAGTTAGCCAGAGAGGATAGCAGGTAGGAGATGACTGAGGAGGGTGAAGACCATGACAAAACAAAAGGGGATGGGAGGGGGTGGATAGCAGGATTGAGCCCAATAGGAGATTGAGGCCAGGAGTTAGTCAGAGAGGATGGAGAGTAGGAGATGATAGAGGGGGGCAGATTGCTGTAGGGCAGGGGCCTCCCATTGTAGAGATAGGGGAGAGTAAGGATGAGGAGCAGCTAGAGATAGGAGAGCTGAGAAGATTGATGAGAGTGGGGAGACATGGTAAGCCATAGAGAGTTTAGGTCCGCCCTACTATGGAGGACTTGGAGGTTCAGCAAGAGCAGGAGGGAAGGGGGGATGATGATGCTATGGAGATAGATGGAGATGTTCTGGATATGGATATTTGGGATGCAGAGCCATTGGTGGTGGTTCTTGTCATTACCTTAGGGGATCCTATTTCTCAGCCGAGAGACACTGTGGGGAGGCTTCAGATTACAAATCAGAGGTTGAGGACAGCAAAGGCAGAGGTGATTAGACTCATAGTCAAGCTATCGAGAGTATTGGTAGCAGGTCAGAGAGATTATGGACTCATGGTTGACCTCTTAACCACATAGGTAGAGGTGATGGGGAGGGAGAGAGAGAGACTGCAGGCTATCATATAGGGGATACGAGATGAGTTGGTTGTTGTCAGTTAGGACCGTGACAGACTACAGATAGATATTGTTATATTATAGGCTAGGGGGGAGTCAGAGGGGATGACAGATCATGTGTCAGCAGGTAGTGGGCAACAAGTGGATGATCTTCGATGGGAGCGAGATGAGCTATAGGATAGACTACATTGTTTAGAGCAGACAATTGGAGATATGGGGTTGATGAAGGAGAGAGAGAGGCAGGCAAGGGATCAAGATTGTATTATGTAGGCAGAGAGAGATGTAGCGCAGGCACAGGTACAGGTGGTGGAGGAAGAGAGGGATGTGGCGCAAGCGTGAGTTCAGGTGTTGGAGAATGAGAGAGATTTGGCAGAGGCACAAATACAATCTCTTCAAAGGAGGAGAGAGGAGGTAGTTTCAGAGGTATCATCACTATAGATAGAGTGAGATGCAACAATTTTGAGAGTACAAGGGCTTCAGAGGGACATGGATGGAGCGGTGGCTCAGTCACAGGCTGCACAGAGGGAGAGAGATGTTATAGAGATACAGATGTAGATGCTGCAGGGAGAGCGAGATGTAGCAGTGGCTCAGTCATAGGCCACACAGAGGTAGAGAGATGCTACAGAGATATAGATGCAAATGTTGCAGGGAGAGCAAGACACAACAGTGGCTCAGCGGCAGTTAGTGCAGGTCAGTGATGTGATGGGGACAGATATATAGGGGTTATAGGGGGAGAGGGATGCAATAGTGGCTAGGGCAGTGGCTACCAAGGAGATGAGAGATTGGGTTCAGGCAGAGATGACGCAGTTATGACTATCACAAGAGGCCTAGGAGTAGGAGAGGAGATTGATCACAAGAGATTGGGATAGATATCGTCAAGAGCGGAATTCCGCTCGGGTTTAGGTTCTTGAGCGAGAGGAGAATGAGATGGAGGAAGGATTTTGGATGGCCGCGTATTACCATGCAGCTCCAGACCCGACACAATGGATATTCTAGTATGTTCGACAAACACCACAGATGCTAGCACCATCCCAGTCATTAGGGACGTGAACCCGAGGTTATAGTGATTCACTGGGTGTTACACCAAGCAAGAGATCAGTACTTGATTCACCACAGAGATCAGATGTGGGTAGCTCATTTGAGAGATGACAGGTTACTGAGTTTTTGACAAATGTAGGGTGGATGGATAGGCCATAGTGACAGTAGTCATTTACAATACCTTGTGGTAGTATTTTGATTGTGATGATTTTTGTATTCGATGGTTATAGACATGAGGATATTGACGACATTGTTATGATATTATTCATGTGATAGTCATAATTTATGAGATGTACTTTGGACTTTTGGTATATTTATATATGATTCATGAGAGCCCTTATTGACACCATATTCATGCATTGGATAGATGATCGTGCTTATGCATTTGTGAAATATGGATGATTTTAGTAATGTAGATCTCCCTATGCCGATATGATGTATGCATATGTTATATCTATGATGACTTATGACTATGTATGCCTAGTTAATTTATTGACATGTATGTATATGCTTATGATGGATTATGTAGGAATATTTCATATATGCAGGATGTGATGTATTATGAGTCTGACACTTTGTGATGTAGGTGTTCATGCATGCATGGATCTAACACGTTGTGATGCAGGTGGTGATGTATGTGTGGTTAATAGAATGAATCTAATATGTGATAATGCTCTTGTAATTTATAGTGAATTAATAATGAGAGGAAATAACACATGGTCATGAGTGTCAATAAGAACTGACATGATAATGAAAGATGGGTATGTAGTGATTGTGAAAAATGGGTGTAATTTATCACCTGTCAAAAAAATTTAGTATCCTAAGAAGAACGGGAGAGAGCGGGATAAAGTATTTGCACAACCAAAATCATAGGGTGAATGCAATGCAACAGATGAGGACATGCAATCCTAATATGAGTTGCCATCTTCGGAGCACTGATTTTTGCTATAGCATAAGACACTAAGTGCCAAGGTATAAACAACCAGGGTGAGTTAGTACCTAATGCATAAAACAAACACATAAACAAGAAGGTTACCCCAACACCCCAAAGTAGTGAAAACTTTGGTTGGGCGAGGCATTGGGATAACCACAAGCACAAAGGGATGCCCCAACGTAACACAAGACCGCAAAGATCTTGGTGGGTACTACGTGGGACAACCCAACAGACAACAACAATAAAATATCAAGATATTCCCCTATGTGAACCAGCCAAAACACACCATAATATGACAGATTATGGCAATCCCAACTAATTGTAATAGGAAGCTCAAATGATAGCCAAAACCCAAAAAATCAAGAGATCGCAATCAAATTTCAAATGTCCCTTACCATATGATCAAGAGGATGGATGGGATTGATAAGGTCTATTAGGAAGGATGCTTCCTATTGAGACCGATGATGGTTACTAGACTAAAAGATCGATATGACACAGGATATTCAGAACTGATTGAATTAGTAGACCTTGCTAAAGTGGAAAGAAAACCATGGTGACTAATGATGAATGACATAATATGCAAATACCCCAAGATAGGTTCAAAAGCGAAAAGGAAGTGATGAAGAAAACTAGTGGATGACCATCATGGGATGGTAAAAAAGGCCCTAGGGGTAGATCAAATGATCAACCTTGCCTACGTGATAGCACAAGGGCAACATAGTTCGACTAAGGGTGAGAAAAAAACCAACATGACAGGATGAGATCTAGATGGAAACCAATGCAAAGGATGATCCTATGTGATGACATAGACCGACCGATGAGGAGATGAATGACATAGGCTCAAGGTGGGATACTAAAAAGCTCAGGATGAGAAACAGCCTAAATAGATCGTCTAATGCTCAATCAAAATATGTACCAAGTGGTCAAGAATGGGATGGTTGAGGATGATAGTGCGGATGAAAGCATAAAATAACTAGGATTCCAGGTAGATAATGATTAAGCCCTCTACGGGTGATGCCTGTTACTAGGTTTTCACCACCCATACTTATCTAAGGCACCACCAAAAGGTGGTTTTCACCATAGGACAAATTTATTTCTCTTTACTATTTTTGGATTTTTCTAATTTTTTTGATTAGGTGGGGTTACCAAGCGGACTTAGGTGTAAAACCTCTTCAGATGCATGATATTGATGGGTTCTTCGAGGGGCTCTCCTTCAATAGTGGTCAGTCTGTATGCCCCAGATCCATATTTAGTAGCTATGATATAAGGCCCCAATCATTTTGCCTCAGATTTTCCCTTTTTATCATGATCCTGTTGAGTGCGCTGGTTCTCCTTAAGAACAAGATCACCAACCTAGAACTATCTAGGATGAACCTTTTTATTGTAATTATTTTTTAGGAGGTTTTGATATGCTTGCAAATGATCATAGGCTTTGATTCTTCATTCATCAAGTAACTCCAGTTTTGCCAACCATGCAACATGAGCATCCTCCTCGATAAGATTCTTTAGATAAATCCTCAGTGATGGGAGGTCAACTTCAATTGGAAAGACGACTTCGAACCATATACTAAATATAGGGGGTGGCGCCTATACGGGTGCAAATGGATGTGCGATATGCCCAGAGGGCAGGGATGAATATGGAAGTGCCAATCTCGACTAGTGTTATTGACAACCTTTTTGAGGATGCGAATAAGGGTCTTGTTGGTTGCTTCTGCCTGACCATTACCTTGGGGGTAATAAGGTGTTGACCAAAAATGTTGGATATGAAAGGTGTCACAAAGGTGTTTCATGGCTTGGTTTTTGAAAGGTTTTCCGTTATCGGAGAGGATGGTGGATGGGATACCATATTTGCAAAGAATATGGTAAAGGATGAATTTTGAGATCTGAATACTGGTGATCTGTGATAGTGGTATTGCTTCCACCAACTTAGTGAAGTATTCAATGGCGGTAATTATGAATGTATGGCTGTCGGATGATGATGGGTAAATATTTCCAATCAAGTCAAAACCCCATTGAGAGAATGGCCACGGTGCTAGGAGGGGCTGAAGATCATGTGCTGGAGCATGAATTAAATCTGCATGTTGTTGACAAGGAAGGAATTTCTTCACAAATTCATAAGCATCATGTTCTAGTGTAGGCCAATAATATCCTGCTCGAAGAATCCTTTTGGCCAAAGCCATACCATTTGAGTGAGCCCCACAAACACCACTATGTACTTTTTTTAGTGTAGTGTGGGCCTCAGTCTCATTTAGACATCTAAAGAGGATTCCATCATACTCATGATGATAAAGCGTATCACCGACGATAATGTATCGGGAAGAGTGATGAATGAAGGATTTACGTTGATTATCTGTAAGATCTAGGAGTAGAATATTATCATGGAGATAGGTGTATATGTCTTGGTACCAGGGGGAAGCGAGACCCATGATATCGCACACCATGTTAGTCTCAAGAATATCATATGCTGGGATTAAAAGTTGTTCTACAAGGAACTCACATTCCGTCTGATCTTTGGGCATGTCAATCAAGGAGCCAATAGTGGCCATTGCATTAGCTGCTTTATTCTGTACACTAGGAATTTGGTCAAATTATATAAAGGTGAAATATTTTTTAAAATCATCCACCATGTGCTTGTAGGGTAATAGCTTATCATCTTTTGTTAGGAACTCATCATTAACTTGCTTAATGACTAGCAATGAATCACCAAAGACTTTCAAATGAGTTATGTGCCACTGCTTTGCAATTCAGAGGCCGGTGAGGAGGGCTTCATATTTTTCCATATTGTTGGTACACGAGAATGATATCCTGAATGATTTTGGAATGTAGTCACCTTGAGGGGTAAATAATAAAATCCCTGTGCTTGATCCATTATGAGTATAGGAACCGTCAAAATACAGTGTCCAAGCTGGTGCTTTCGTACCTCTGTAAACTTCTTCGTCTTGGAATTCAATGTTCAGAGGGTAAGCATCTACTAATGGTGCCTCAACCAACTGATCAGCTATGACCTGTCCCTTTATGGCTTTTTGTTCCACATACTCTATGTCAAATTCACTTAGGAGCATGACCCACCTGGCCATGTGGCTAGTCAAGGTGGTCCTAGACACCAGATACTTTAGTGGATCAAACTTAGCAATTAATTTGATGAGATGGCTGAGCATGTAATGTCGTATTTTCTGTGTGTTGAAGACTACTGTGAGGCAAGCTTTTTCCATGAGAGAGTATTTTAATTCATAGCCGACCAATGTCCAAATGATGTAGTAGATTGCTCTCTATTTAGATGACTCATCATATTGTGCCAACAATGCCCCCAGCGTGACTGAAGTGGCAGAGATATAAAGTAGGAGGGGTTTCCCTAGAATAGGTGGCATCAAGATCGGTGGATGAGCTAAGTATTCCTTGATTTTATCGAAACTTGTCTGACACTGTTGGTTCCATCAGAAGGTGGAGTCTTTCTTTAGAAGATGAGTGAATGGATGACACTTATCTGCGAGCTGGGCTATGAACTGATGGATGGATTGCATCTTCCCTTGGAGGCTTCTTAATTGCTCTAGATTGTGTGGGGGTGGCATGTCCAAAATAGCTTTTACCTTGGCAGGATCAACTTTAATACCCCTTCAAGAGACTATAAAACCCAACAGTTTTCTTGACGTAACACCTAAGACACACTTTTTTGGATTTAGCTGTAACTTGTAATGTTCCAACCATTCAAAGATCTTTTTTAGGATGGTAAGATGTTTTGCTTGGGTTTTGGATTTTCCTAACAAGTCGTCGACATAACCCTCCATGATGATATGGATGAGTTCATGGAAGATGACCATCATCGCCCTTTGATATGTCACCCCTACATTTTTGAGACCGCAGGGCATAACATTATAACATAAGGTACCCCAAGGTGTTGTGAAGGCGATCTTGTGTTGATCCTCAGGTGCAATTTAGATCTGATTATAACCAGAGAAACCATCCATAAGGGATAACATCTCATGTCCTACTGTGAGGCCTTGTTAAGATCCCTGAAGTTTGTGTGTATTCGAATGTATCCATTTGGTTTGGCAACTAGTACTATATTGGAAATCCACTCAGAGTAGTCAATTGGTCTGATAAAACCTACATCTAGTAATTTCTCTAGTTCCTTCTTGACTAATAAGGCTGCCTATGGATGCATCTTACGGAGCTTCTGTTTGACAGGCTTGGCATTAGGGCAAGCGTCTAGATGATGAACCACTAAAGTGGGGTCCAAGCCCGAAATGTCTGAATATGACCAAGCAAAGTTAATGATACCCTCTTGGAGTAGTTGCACAATGACTGGATACTCTTGCTCTGAGAGTGACTTGGCTACATAGGTGATCTTGGGATTTTCAGCAGTACCCAAGTTAACTTCTTGGGTTTCTTCAATTAGGATGGAAGATCATGCAGATAACTGAGTTCCCACAAGGGGAAGATGAACATCTCCATCCTCTAGCACCTTCTCGAGGTTTTCACCATTGGATGCGTCCTTTATTTTTATTTTTTCAAGGTTAGGAAGTGCCTCAGGGAGGTTTTCACTAGATGATTGCTTTTTATTTTTCTTATTCTTATTTTTGCGACTGGAGTGTTCATCCTCCCCCAATCCCATGAGGTTGACATATGTATCCGCAGACATATTGACAGGTGTGGTGTCACGTAGGTCCCAATCAATAAGCTCAGGGTGACGAAGGGATAGGCTAATAGTGCAAACAGATAGGCATTCGAACATAGACGATAGGTCAGTGTGATTGATGCCATCTTATGCACATATGATGGATTCCTCCTTGGGTATGTCTTCCAATGAGCCATTTTCCATGGAAACACTATTGGAAGTATTAGACGGTGTTAAAGGGCCTTTCTACTTTTTATCGTATCTGATGCCTATTTTCCTTGGCAACTTTGATGTATTAATAGGCTGTAACTGCCCCTTTTCTTCTTTACCTAGGCCCCTGCCTTGATAGTTATACTTCTCTGCAAACTTAGTTGACCAAGGATATGCTTCCTGAAAAATATTCCTTTAGAGGAGGATCTGGTTGGGGTTCTTCTCGGTAGACCCATTGGCTTATATCCTCTTCTGGTGCATCTATCTTGATACTAGGGTACCTGAAAGTGGTGGTAGGGATGTTTTTACCACTGAAAGTGATAGTCTTGTCTTTCTTTGGAGTATCATGTGAAGGTTGATTGTATTCGTGTGGTGACGATCGCATGGTTGCTACATTACGAGCAGTATGTATTTTGTATTTAGCACACCCCTTGTCAATGATCTGGACTTTTGTGAGTGTAGGATCGGTGGTGGAAGATAGAGGGGTTGTTGTGGTGGAGGATGGATTAGTAGATGATGACTGAGATGCCCCCATTTCAACTACAGGACAATAATGTAAATGGGGAAAGGATGTTTCTAAAGCACGACAGTATTCAAATGGTTGGGGGTCAGAATAAATGGTGACCTCTTGTCCATTGACCAAGAATTTTAGGCATTGATGGTATGTGGAAGGGACAACTTGCATAGCTTGGAGCCATGGGCGGCCAAGGAGGAGATTATATGGCAAGTCTAGATCAAGGACATGACTGGTAGTGTACTAAATGATAGGTCCCACTTGGATAGGAAGATTGATAATTCCCTCTGAATTCCTTTCTGCATTATCATAGGCCTTGATCATGATGATTTGATTACTTAAATCTGCTTGAGTATACCCTACCTATTTTATGAATTTCAAAGTACACAGATTGAGGGAAGAGACATTATCTACCAAGACCCTTTTAATTTTATGACGGGCAACCACGACTTTGATATGCAAGGGGCAATTATGATTGACATCGATGTTTGGCATGTCATTTTGGCTGAAGTGCAGTAGATAAGATAAAACAAGATGTCCTACCAAAGCTTGGAATCATGTAGGATCAATGTCATTAGGCACGTGGGTTTCCTATAGGGCTCTAATGTGCAAGGTCGTTGATGTCACAACTTGCATCATTTAATTAATTCTTTTATCAAACTAGGCTTGTCTTAGAGCAATATGCGATAAGGATAGTTGTCACGGATTCCTTTGGGGGGTTTTGCACTATAAACAGTGACTTCAGGTATCATTTTTCCTACTTCAGGAGCTTTCAGGAGCTCTTGGGAGCTCTTTAGGAGCTTTTAGGAGCTAAACTGTAGCAACTGATTCCTAAGATTTAATTCTATTTTAGCTTCTAATTTTAAAGTCCTGTTGACTTAATTCAATTTAGACCAATTCATGGAGAAAATTAATGATTAATTTAATTCCTAATCTAAATACAGAATTCAAATTAATTCTATTTTGCTTCAAAAGAAATCCATAACTTAACTGCTAGAAAGTAAACACTAAATTAAGAACATGAATGAATTGCAAGAAAATGATGATTATTCTAAAATGCATAAAGACTAATCTCCATGAACAGATTATGAGTAGACTTCAACTCTATCTTTCCATAAATCCCTAACATTGCTTTAATGAAACTTAAAAAACAAACATCAAGTTTAACCAATTCGAACATCATCTAAATCCAATTTATCTAAGAAACCTTCTAATGATTCTAATGTTCCAATTCAATATTTCTAATAAATAAATCTAACCATTCTAACAATTCGATCTTAACCATAATAAACTGAAACTTCAAACATAATTGTAAACAAAATTAATTATTTGTTTTTAACATTTACCAAGGTAGAAGATGATTTCAACGATTGAACAATTCAAAATCAGTTTCTACTATAGATTCAATATTTAACAAATCAGAAAATACTTAACAAAAATACCATAAGATTGTTCCAAAGGTTGAGCGGGCCCTGCTCTTCCTCAAGTAGGATCCTTTAACACTGTGAATTGATTAACTTCTTGCTTCCTTTCTCATTGATCAAATGTAGAACATAGAACAAAAGTTGCTTGTGATTACAAAAATTCTGATTGTAAAATTATCTAACTCCTAACTAAGACCGAAGTATGGATATTTATAAAATATCCTTATTAGCTTCTAACATGGTGTTAACTACCAAAACTTAGGGCGACCAACTACAGATTACAAAATGAAACTAAAAATAGAACTAAAACAGACTAAGGAGGACTATGCCAGAACTATGCCAGATTAGTGCTGGAAGTAAAAGTTCCTTAACCGACTATGAAGAAGTTGATTAAGACTTTGAGTGATTCATCATCCAGCAGGGCCTATCTATGGCGTAGTCATCTCCTCATGATTAAACAAAGAGTTCTAACCATCTCATCAACCCTGTCAAAAACCCTTATGAAAAGGACAACAATCATGGTAATAAAGATTAATGCATCATAATTATCTTATCCAAAGTCATCATAAAGCAACCCATTTAACATAAGCTATTACTTTCAAAATATTCACTAATTAGTTAATCATAAAGTAAAATAAGAAAATATGTTAATCTATTTTCTTATACCAGTCATGTCAATTAACAATAACAACAAGACTTTTTAAACATAAAAAGCCTTAAATGAAAGTATTTTATATCTCCCATCAGGCTCTTTTGAGGATTTCTTGATGTACAGGAGAAGACTTAAGCAAATCCAAAATGTTGATATGAGCAGGGGTCTTTCCTAAGTGATCAAGGATGTTGTACTTAGAGCTTACATGAGTTGATTGGGCGGGTGTGGAGGCTTCAGGGATAGTGATGCGGGCTCATCGTGTAGTAACAACACACTAAGGGTCTTTGGCTTTGACATGTATCATAGATACACAGGGTTCTACCTGCTCAATGTAATGGATAACACCCTCGTAATTGAGGGGTACATTCTTATAGCTTACGTTATTTGTGTTGTTGTCTTGGGGATTGCTGTTGGAGGTGCTCGCACCTTGATTATGGTTTGGAAAGGCATTTTGATATATCTACAATTGAGCATTGGACGACGAAGCTTGACTGGTGTCAACTTTGATATCTCCTCGATCAATAAGATCTTGGACATAGTTTTTCAAACCTTGACACTTATTTAAAGAGTGTCCTTTGATTTTATGGAACTCACAATATTAATTTTTCGTAAACCATGCAGGCTTGGGTTTGGATTCGTCAAGTGGTTTGGATAGTTGATCTGTAACAACTTATTGAAGACGACACTTAGGGGTTCTCCTAATTGAGCATACTGACATTTGGTGTTCCCATGGCTATTCTAATTTGACTGTTGAGGAGGATGAGGTGCCCCTTATGGTACATATGTGGTGTTAGGTACGGATGGTTTTTGTCTCTGGGATGTATTAGCCACTTGGATATGTTTAGTATCAGTCACACCATCATTCACTGCGTTCTTGTTCTTGTTCCAAAAATGTGGCTTATCTCCAAATGACCTTTCTTATTATGGCTATGTATTTTGATGTGCCCTTTTGCAACAAGGGCATGTTCAAGGATGGGTCCCTTTTCCACTATCTTCGTGAAAGTGGTGACACAATATAACCTAAAATTATGAGCCATGTCGAGATGAGAGTTCTCCACAAAGAGGGTGACCATGTCCTTCTGTTTTAGAGGGGTCTTCATTCGGCTTTCTAGCGCACGCCACCGTTGAAGGTAGCTAGCAAAGGTTTCCCCCTCATGTTGTTTCTCTTTGAGGAGATCTAAGGTGTCAGTGTCCTCCAAATTGAAGGAGAAGTAGGAGACAAATTTTTTTGACAGGTCTGCAAAATATTTTATGGACCCTCGTTTGAGGCTCATGAACCACTCCAAGGCATTTCTTGTCAGGCTTCGTGGGAATAGGCGCAAGAGATAGTTGTCGTTGTGCATAACCTCTTGACATTGGGAGTAAAACTCCTGCAAGTGGGCCTTAGGATCTTTGTTCCCCCTATATCTGTCGAATTTTGGTATTTCAAAATGTTTGGGGAAGGGAATCAATGAGATGGAGGGATCGAATGAATATGGGCATATGTCTTTGAACTTGAAGGACTGTTTGCCAGTCCCAGCCTAAAGATCTTTTAGAGCGGCTTTAATTTCTAATAGATCCGAGTTGACTGATGATGGGTTGGATGTATATGGATGGTAGGATGATAAGGGATCCTACTGAGAGAGCTTCAAAACATTAAGGTATGGATTTTGGTAGTGAGATGATGATATCCCTTGCTGGTAAGCAAAGGGATTTTGTTGGTACAGGGGTTGTTGTGAGGTATAGTATGGATTTGTTTGATAAAGATGTGAGGTGGGATGCTGAGAAGCTTGGATGTGATGTTATGGATTGGTTTGTTGGTGTTGAAGGTACTGTTGTGATTGTTGGGAGGCCACATAGGGTGGTTGTTGATGGAATTGTTGTTGATTGTGAGAGTAATAGTGCTAAGGTGGTTGTTGTTGTGATGTCAACTGTTGCATGGGTCGAGATGGGATGTTGTGTTGTGGTTGATCCTATGGATGTAAAATGGATGCAAGGAATGGGGATATGGTCTGAGCGACAGGTTAGGATGGATTTCCTTGTGATTGGTATGGTGGTTGTTGTGAAGAAACCAATGCATTATACAAGGGTTGTTGTTGATGAGATGGCTGAGATAGCGTAGGGGCATTCTATAAAGGGGGTTGTTGGGTACCACCCAGAACATTTGGTTGGGGCATACCTTGTGGAGGTAATTAAGGTGGTAGGTTGGATTGATGAAGCTATTGAGATGTATATGGAAATGGTGGTAGATTTGTGGCTCCAGGAGGCGGAAGCAATGCGGTAAAGGGGGTGCCCCCAGTGTTGATGGGAGGTTGACTCAAAAGAGGTGGTGCTATTAGTATTAATGGTGTAGGTTGTGGAACATTTTGTGGCATACGATAGGCGAAAGGATTATTGGGGTTAGGAACTTGGTGAGCCCCCATAACTAAGATTGGAGCATGTGGGGGGTGGTTAACATGATAAAGAACAACATTGCCAAATTCAGGTTGATGCCAACCCTCAATTGGAGGAACATTGGGGATGTACAAACCCTCTGATGCATTTTGTGAACCTTGGGGTATATTAGATGTGGAGCTCCTATATTTGGATAACTCAACACCTGATGGAGGTTTAACACCTTTTTCAATTAGGTGGGCCAAGATTTCTTTCCCATGTTTTTTGAATAGATGATTAGTCATTTGTACATTGACAGGATTACTGAAATGTTTCTTAAGCATGAGTTCGGGTTGATTGGCCATACTCTCTTCACCATGTGGTGATTTGTTCTAATTTTCAGTGTTGGAGTGTGATGAAGTGCCATTATGAGGATCTTGGGGGACGTTGTTAGGATTTTGAGCAACATTCACACTATTGGTAGGATTTGTATTGTTATTAAGATCTTGAGACATGTTTGCTTGGGAATTTTGACCTTGTTGTTGTGCCATTTGTTTCTTAACTTGTGACCTAGTTTGAATGGGCATGCAAATGTGCTATGGGTGGATTATAAAGATGCATTTGATAAAAAAATTGGTTGTGATTGGATGAGATTTTATTTTGATGGGATGAGATGGGATTTGGATTGAATGAGGTGGGAATTAGATTGGATTTTGATTGGATAGATTGGATTGGATTGGATTTTGATTAGATCACATTTTTATTGGATAGATTGGATTGGATTGTCAAGATCGATAGGATTGTGTTGATTGATTAGGTAATTGGATAAGTGTGACTAATTTGATTGAATGATTGGGCTTGATAGATTTGAATGATTGGATGGGTATGATTAGATGATGAAAGATGTGGGGGACCTTGAATTTAGTCAAAGAAAATTACCCTTTGTGGCCTAGAGCATCGATTGATCAAGTGGATGATCATGGCACTGAATCCACCTGAAGATAGAAATGGATTGATTTTTGGCTGAGGATGGTAACTTACAACACCAAATTCACCTCAAGATGGAAGTAAATTGATTTGGGTCGAAGTTAATGACTAATAATCAAATTCAAGTGCTAAGGTCAATTTGGGTAGCCACTTTTTAACACAAGGTTAAGGTGATTTGATTATGAGTGGTGTTTATGAGGTACGGGTTCGGTGATGCAAATGATGATGTGGGTTTTCTAAAAGGATTATCGAAAAATTTAAAACAAGTGGGTAGATTATGGACATTTAGGATAATAAATAGAGATTTAGAATGGTTAAACGAGAGTTTTGGGAGCTAAACGGAGGTTTGGATTGATAAAATGGAGGTTTAAAATGATCAAATGGAGGTTTTCAGAGGTTTAGAATAACAAAACGGAGGCTTGGGATAATGAGATAAAGGTTGGGAATAATTAAATGATGGTTTAGAAGCTAAATGGATCCAAACAGGGCAATTTTGGTTGTTCAGGAGGGCAAATTTGCCCCTCTGCAGTAACTAGGGGGTGTAGTTGCCCTTCTACAGTGAATCAAAGGGTGCAATCACCTTTCTGCAATAAATCAAAGGGTACAATCACCCTTTTGTAGTAAAATAGAGGGCATAGTCGCCCTTATGTAGTAAAACAGAGGGCGTAGTCACCCTTTTGTAGTAAAAAAAAGGGCGCAGTTGCCCTTTTGTAGTAAAACAAAGGGCATAGTCACCCTTCTGCAGTGAATAGGGACTTGGTTTGATGAAAATGATTATGAAAAATACTTTAAAATGATAATAATAAGGCCAATTTGTCAAAAACGTTACTGGTTTCTCACAAGAAAACACTTTCAAGCAAACATGATCCTATGACTAGTGTTAAGGGTATGGCCAATGAGGTCTTAATCTAGGATGCACAAGGTGTCTAGGGAGTCCTCGATATACTCTCGGTACATGAGGCACAATCATGAATACCAACCTATCACAAGCATGAGTCAGGAACCCTAGCGAGATACTGAAGGGCTCGGACCAACTCTTCACGTCTATCTAGGTATCACCCTAGCTTCGACGCTCCACCAATTACGACACGACTAGATTGGGGTACAACTTTCACTCCCCCCTTTGTATACCTTGTCGGTACTTGTGGTTGGAATCGTCCCTTGGGGTGATGAAATCCCCAAGCAGGTCCCACTAGAAAGAAAGCACTAATCGTTTCCAACTACTCCCTAGGCTCACACAAAGTGCAAGGGGAAAGTGAAAACAAACTAATGCCCCCTTTGGGTAACACAAAAAGATAGAAACAACAAGCAATGAATATTACTCCCCCTAATTAAACTATGTTCTTAGATTAACGAAAACAACAAGGATAGTTTTTAAAAATTTAAGCAAATAGATAGCCCTGCAAGCAAATGTTAGTTGTTTTATCCCACATTCTTCATCAATTACATAAGAATATGTTGCAAAATATTAGCAAAAACACAAATATCATTGCAAGAAACAATGTCAAGGGGTGAGTATATGAAAACAACAAAAAATAGGAGCAAAAATGAAGCTAAAATGGTTGTTTTACCTTTCAAAATGTGTTGTTTTGGGGCGTATTCACCCCTCTGCAGTGCTGATAGGAGGGTGCAATCGCCCTTCTACAGTGACCAAGAGGGCGCAATCACCCTTCTGCAGTGACAAAGAGGGTGCAATCGCCCTTTGCAGTGACTAGGAGGGCGTAGTTGCCCTTTTGTAGTAAAATATTAGCATAGAAATTTAAACCGAGGGGCGTAGTCACCCTTCTGCAAAAAAGTGTTAGCACAAAAAGTTTAACCAAGGGGTGTAGTCGCCCTTCTGTAGAAAATTTTTAGCACAAAATTTCAACCAAGGGGTGTAGTCACCCTCCTGCAAAAAAGTGTTAGCACAAAAAGTTAAACCAAGGGGTGTAGTTGCCCTTCTGTAGAAAAGTGTTAGCACAAAAAATTTAGCCAAGGGGTGTAGTCACCCTTCTGTAGAAAAGTGTTAGCACAAAAAGTTCAACCAAGGGGTGTAGTCACCCTTCTGTAGAAAAGTGTTAGCACAAAAAATTTAACCAAGGGATGTAGTCGCCCTTTTGTAGAAAAGTGTTAGCATAGAAAGTTCAACCAAGGGGCGTAGTCGCCCTTCTACAGAAAATGTTAGTAAGCTAGAAATTCAAACAAGGGTGTGGTCACCCTTCTGTAAAAAAATAGAGGGTGTAATCACCCTTCTGCAGTCACTAGGAGGGCGTAGTCACCCTTTTGCGATCACCAAAAAGGCGTAGTCACCCTTCTATGGCGTGTTCTTGCAAACCATTCAACAACAACAAATATGAAATTGAGGAACCCGTTTGTGGGTCCCATCGGGCATGCTAGAAATGTGATATCCAAATGTCTTACCTATTCTAAGCAACTAAAATGCAATGGAAAAACACAAAGAAACACCTCAAGATTAGCCTAAGGAATTTGTAAATGCAAAGAGAAAAAGTGTAAAATGATGACAAATGGATATACCTCCCCTTTACAGTTGAAACTCCTTAGTTGGCTTTTGATTTTGATTTGTTTTGTATGCTCCTTTGATGGCTCTAGATGTGGTTAAATTCAAGATTTAACTATATGATTGGATGCAAATGCAAATAGATAAATGCGATGGCTAGATGAGTGCATAAAATGATAGCATTTAGTTGCAAAATTCTTAAGTGTTAGAAATGCCTTAGAGGAGGGGATATTTATAGAGAAACTTGAATTCTCTAGAGAATTCAATAGTTGAGATTTATCCAACAAGGCCAAGATGAAGGGTTAAGATGAGTTGAGGACTCACAAGCCCTCACATCTTGACATGTAGAATGTTAAGTGGCTAAGGGTGAGATGATGTGTAGGTGATGTGGAATGGAGGTACATGATGTGGAGGAAGGACAAGTACCTTCAAAATACCTTGGGGAGTGAGAAGATTTCCTCAAAAAGGAACTTCTTGTCCCAAAATGAGAATGAAAATGACATTTGAAGAATTTTTTAATTCCTCAAAAATATCCATGGGAAAAGAGAAAGTGGTTGGAGAAATAAATGTGAATTATTCACATTCCTAGGAGAATCTAATGGATAAGAGGGGGTCTCCAAAAAGGTGGGAATTGGTCACATGTGCATGAGGTGACAAGTCAAATATTCTAGAAGCCTTGGAAGGATAAAACATGAATTAAAAATTCACATGGGGAGGAGAGAAACCTAGGATGAACAAAAGTGAATTAAAAATTCACATAGGAAAGAGGGTCAATTCCAAGAAAGGAAAATGGAAAGATTGACTAAAAAGTGGTGCTAAAAGTGGCTAATGACTTTGATTAAAGTTGTACAAATACTTGATTATGATAATTAATGGAAGATTAGAGACAAGTGGCAAATGTAGGAGGATGCGACATTAATCCTTGATTAAGAGGATGCACATCCCAATCATGAATTAATTAAATTAATCCAAATTAGAGATGGACTATGGAGGATGTGACAAGGAGAGAGAAAAGGAGAATTTTAAATTGATTTTAATTCAAAAGATTAAAATGACTAAATTAAATAAATTGATGTATTTATTTAATTTAGAGAGGAAAAAGGTACAAAACAAAGTGTTTAATTGTTAAATTAAATACTTTAAGAACCTTATGTGGGAAGTGTAATATTAATTAAATAAATTAATAGTGACAGAATTGATGAATAAAAAGGTAAATTTGATCATACAAGAGTGATAATATTTGGGTATCTACAATAGGAATCCACAAACAAGGATGATATGTCTGCAAGATATGAATCCAAAGTAGTTGTGTCTGAAAGATGTATAATGTCTTATCGCACTAAAGCAAGAAGGGACAAAGTTGTGGTGATGTCAAACTGATTAGGAACAACAGAAGATGGTGCATTCTTGATCTGAAGAGTGGGGACATGAAGATAAGTCTTTGAACTATCAGAACATGCAAGACATGTGAGACACTTAATATCCTCTAAAGTATCATCATCAAAGGGTATGGAATCTTCATCTACAAGAGGGATGGGACAATTTGCAACAAGATCCTCCAGCTATGGAGAGATATGAGGGTCTCCATGGATCTCCCAAAGTCATGCCCAAAGTGTGTGAGGACATTCAATTTTCGATACAACACACATAGTGTCAAGATCAACACTAGAACATATAACCCCTATAGTATGATCTTTGATGATACCCCATGCTGATAAACTCCATAGTGTGTCTAGTGTAGGTATGAGTCCATATAGATAAGGAAAAATATCAAGCCACCTGAGATGTGTTAGGATGCCATTTTTCTAAGAATAATAGTTATCCTTGTCTAACTTGATCATACAAGGATGAACAAAAAACCCCATGATACTGAAATGAAAAAATAAAAGACTAATAACCTAAGTACTAATAAATTAGATTAAATGATGTCATCCTACACAAACATATCATTTCCAGGTGCCTAGATGTTCAAGTAATTAAGCAAAATGCTAAAACACAAAATACTGAATAAAATGTACCTAGGGAAGATTCTAGAAAAGTAGATGGGTAGACTTGAATAATATAGGGAAAAAGCTGTGAGCTCAAAAATGCAAAATGAAGATATGAATTTGACTAAGAATAATAGAAACTACCAGCAAAACATGATAATGAGACCTACACCATTGGAAATTAATCAGATCTAGCGGTCTGATGATATCTTATTTGCTCGATTTTGACACCGTATGCCCAAGTTATGCCAAAAAGAAAAAAATCACTCCTTTAAGACAAATGGAGGCTAGGAGGGGGCTAAGAGACTTTTTTATACAATAGATAATGTCAACTGATGGAATGATGACATTAGTAATTGGTGTCAGTGAAATATGCTCTAGACTAACGAAATATTCCCTTTGTCAAGAAAAAATTGACCACCTGAAAATGAAGATACATCGAAATATTCATTAAGATGCTTGGAATATTATTTGAAGTTTCCATTGTAAATAAACTTGAACAACTCAGAATATGTAGATGGAATCTTTTAAGATTATGTCCCTAGGTGTTATCACCAATTTTGTTATGGTAGCTTCCTAATTTTTAACAGTCACTGAGTTTTATAGTGGTCCATCAATGCTTTAAAAAACCATCAACAATGAAACAAAGGATGTTGTCATTTTGGAAAGGCTGACGACAATGGGGCCTACCTTGTCTAGCGAGTCGTGCAAGCCGCCAATAGGGTACAGTACCCTAATTATTTTTAAAAGCCTCTTTTAATTTTTAATGATTTTTTTTTAAATTCATTTTTTCTAAATTTGATTTTTTTGATTTAAAAAACAAATCTTTTCAATTTTTTTGATTTTTTGGAAAAAATTAAATAAACTAGAGAAATTATTTTCAAACCTTTATACTTGTTGATTGTATGCATAAAAATCAAGGCAACAAGGTTGATCCATATGGATTTATGTATGAAGGTCCTTGCCATTTTTTTTTTCTTTTTTTCAATTGCACCAAAATTGATAGAACAAAAGGCGATCCTTAGGTTTTCGGTTGTTTTGAATGCAATGGTGATGCTTGTTTTTCCCTAGGATGAGCCAATTTTTCCCTTAAGGTTAGATCTTTCAGCATTTGAATAGGAAGCTATAGATTTGGAGCTTTGATACCATGTTGAATTTGATTATTAAACTCCATAGTACTCATAAATCACTTGCAAGCAATTATCCTATCACAAAAGAAAGATCAAAGAAACTGATTTGCTATACAACCAAGAGAGAAAAGATTGATACAAAAAAACACTGATATGTGCAATGTATTAACCTAAATTTGGTACTTAATTACAATGAATGTGCAACATGCTTATAAAAAAAATAAAAGCAAACCCTAGATGATGATTGCATTAGATTGTGACAAGTGTCTTAGTCTCATGCAATGAGACAACTAGACCTATAATTAGCCCAATCTAATAATAAAAGAACTCTCCTATGTTTAGCTTAAGTGAATAAAGTAATAAGGGACTTAATAATTAATTAATGATTAATTAATTATCAAGTGATTATTCTAATTACTCTAACATTCCCCAAAAAGAAAAAACTTGTCCAATTTTTTAGCAATGCTAGTGTAACCTAGTCTTTGATCAGTCCAAGTAAACATCCCATTCTTTGGATCAAATTATCATGGATGGCACAAATTTATGAACTATTGGAAATATTTCTAAGTGGCACTAATTTTGCTCGATCCACCTCATTTTTTTGCATAATGATTAATTAATTATCAAGTGATTATCCTAATTACTCTAACTTTCCCCAAAAAGAAAAAACTTGTCCAATTCTTTTAGCAATGCTAGTGTAACCTAGTCTTCGATCAGTCCAAGTAAACACCCCATTCTTTGGATCAATTTATCATCGATGGCACAAATTTATGAACTAATGAAAATCTTTCTAAGTCCAGGACTAATTTTGCTCGATCTACCTCATTTTTTTGCATCGCTCTTCATAGCATTCAAATATCCTCCCAAGATAATTTTCTCCCCATCCAAGTTTTCTAGAACTTCCCCCACCTGGGACCATACCTTGCACTTATGAACATTGTCGATTGGAACATAGATGTTTAATAAGAATATATTAGAACTAAAGTAGTTGGAACTAGCTTTAACCAGTTTCCAATTCAGAGTACCCAAGATCTCCTCAAATTTATCCTTATACGGATTCCATAGCATGCCCAAACCACCAACAACACCAATTGCTTCCACAAAAACACCATTCCATTGCCTCCATTTTGAAAGTGTTACCTGAATTCCCGCTTGATCTAATTTTGTCTCCTAAAGAAATACCACTTTTGTCTTAGCTTGTCCAAGCTATTCCTTGATGAAACACCACTTGTCAGGGGCATTCAGTCCCTTAACATTCCAGGTTAAGAGCCTCATGGCGATTGGGGAAGGGATATACCCTTCCTTGATCTTAGCTTCATTTTCTCCTTGGAATTTCCTGCTATCTCTAACATAAATCTATTTGATTTTCTTCCCTCCCCACTATTTTCACCCAAATTAACTCCATTCCCTAATGTAATACTCTTAATTATCTATTTTCCAAAATATCCACCACACCACCTTCTTCATTCAAATCTTCCCGTTTTGCCAAAAACTTAGATGAGTCCCAATTTTCTTTCAGAGGAATATTTTCCTTATTTTATTTTTCCCTACTACAACATAACCTCTACTCCTCCTCCAACTGTACAAGGGATTCCTTCAAAGGGTCCTCCCACATTTTTGGCATTAGAGTTTTAACCATTGGCCCAAGTGTTACCACACCAACCATTTGTTAAGGGTTACCTACCTCACAAGGTGTTGTCCTCTCATCCAACCACTTATGGGCAAAGGAAGATGAGTCATGACAACCAACCTCCCCACAATACTTTTGGGAAACATGCCCAACATGCTCCCAATCCATAGGTTCCTCCACTACTGGTAGATTATCACTAATTCACATTGCTTCCACCCCAACTGTCGATGACTCACCTTAGAGAATCTACCTCTCTGATTCAACTTGAGCACTAACTTCGTATGATTGATGAAGATTTGAGTTTTGACACTCTTCTAAAGAATTGCCTAATTTTTTTTCAAATGTTGCATCTCTCTACCACTTCCTCTATTTCCACCTTCTGATGCCACACTCCCGCATCAAATAGAAACTCTAGTTCCTTAAGAAGAAGAATATTGTTGTTCACCTTTAGACAAGTCCTGCCATACATACAATATTCTCTTCTTGCAATTGAATCATGGCTCTTCATGTGACCTAGACTATTTCCAATTTCAATTAGGGTTTCCTCTACCCAATACTTCACTAGTAGGTTATACAACCTTATCCATAATGGGATATTTGTGATATCTTCTTTCCATGGATTAAAGTTTCATTCCCAATCTTGTAAATATAAACCTAGCTTCCCCATCATCATAAGGCCCTTGATTGAGAATTTGTCTCTTTTCCCTTCCCGAAGAACACTCCACTAGGACAAAGCCATTAGGAATGCATTTTAAATTGATATCCTCACCCTAAGATTTCACACACCAATGCTTGAATTTTGTAATGGCTAGCCAAACTCCTGACCATTCCATAAAAAATCCCTATCTTTCAAGTTGACAATCTTCCTATCGATAGCAACATTTCCTAATGAAACCACACTACATTTTTTTGCTACTCTAGGGTTATAAGGAATGGTATTTGCACCTAAAGCCAACCAATCCTTGTATAGGTCTCTTTGTTGTTCCTGTCATCTCTCCACACTTGCATTTTGACCTTTTTGTCCTTCCTACTATCTAGAGAAAGGGCCTTTGGCAGCTGACTAGAACCTCTAAAGCCTTGAGCTTTGGAAACCCTTCTCTCCACCTCTTTCAAACAATCCACTTGTCTCCACCATTACTTGTTCATAGGGGGTTTTCAAACCTTCCCCTTTCTACCAAATCGATTGATGCTTTGACCACTAGTTTCAAACTAGGTTGTTGGTTTCCTTTCCCATCTACAATTCCACCACTACTCCAGCTCTTGTTTAAACAATTGCTCCCACTGATTTTGTTCATGCGTTGCTTTCCTTTCCAGCATAGGGCTTTCATTTTTCTACATCCTCTGCCCAAGACTCGAACTTGTGCTTTTTTCGGTCCATTGCCCATATTATTTTTTATGACAACTTAACTTAAGATCGTATAAAAGATTATTTTTGGGGACTCCTAAGAAAAAAAATTCTGGATTAAAAGCTTCCTCGAAGGTCATAGCTAGCCTGATATAATGAAATGCCAACACTTGGCATTGATTATGATCAATGTGGGGACCACCTGACGAGCTTGTCTTCAAACAACTTAAAGGCCTTTTAAAAGCACACACATCAAATAAACAACTTAAGTTACTAGGAAAAGGTGAAGGGGCCACTACCCGAGAAAACCTAAAAAAGGTAACAACATTTTATAAGATTCTAGGGTTTTTCGACTAAGGCATAGGAAACAAATGAATTACAAAAGGAAAAAACTCTAAAATTTGCAAAAGCTCCGCTAGGATCTTTTCCTAACATCAAACCCTTAACTCCAATTTAACAAGTTGTAACAATGTTTCAAAGTACAATAAACCATATAATATATGACTTATTTTTTGCTAAAATAACAAAGTGATGAAAGTTAACAATGCACTATGTTGATGTGGATTGTTCTTTGAATTAGGATTTTTTCTTTGATATAACACTCTAATATGTAAATTAACACATTTTTTGTTCAAATTGAAAAGTAAAATATAATCAAAAGGGAGTTAACTTTACCCATATTTAAAATTTGAATTTAGAAAATAAAACTTTATTTGTACATTGTTGATTTAATTAAATATATGAATAAATAACTTTTTTGATTATGGTTAAAGTGACTTGGCAATAACTTAACTTAAGATCATATAAAAGATTCTTTTTCGGGACTCACAAGAAGAAACCTTGGAGAAAACTCCATGGCGTTGCAAGCTAAACAAACTTAACCTTTGAGAAAACTCCATGGTGAAGTGCAGTTGAGTTGGAGTAGTTTTGAGATGGGTGACTTATCGGGAAGGCCCAATGCTTCACCTCTGTGAGCATCACCTACATGCAATGAGTGCTAGGTGGACCATTCATTATCATGAAAAATAGCTTTTCATGAATCACTACTCATGAAGCATGGATCAATGAATTTGACTTGAAAAACTACATGATTGATTGCTTATTAAAATATCATAATAAATAAAATTATATCAAAACAGATCCCTGAAAGTACGTGATGACTATATTATATATAATGTGTAAGTGTACAATTTTCACGATTGGATCAAAAGATTTTTAGGTAGTGATAGCATCCGATCAAAGGATTTTTGTTGAAACATTTTAAACATCTTGCTTGAGATGTGTGTTGATATACCCTAATCCTAGAGGAAGAAACCATCAATGATATTCCCTTAAACACCTCTACGTACCATGAGTTAAAGAGAGCCATATATCATTCTTTGGTGCTCTTATTTTTGATTGAATAAAATGATGGCATAGTTCTATAAATACATTGATTGTTCTGTGAGATGTTTGTCATGCCTCCCTCAAACAATCTCATTGCATCCTCCATCATTTACACTTAGACCATTCTTACTACTTTCTTCTTCATCATCATCTCCTTCTTCACCCTCACTCAATGGTATATCAGATTTTTTAACAAAAGAATGTGAGTTTTCTTCTTCTTAGATAACACAACTCATGGGAAGAAAACCAACCATGTTGAGGAACAAATCCGATCACATCACTAGAGAAATAATTCATAACCTAAAGGCCAGGATAGAATTCTTAAGACAAATGGTCTTGGCTCCTAAGGACATGAATCATATTATATCTCGCAACCCCAATGTGCTTACCGCTAGCTTAGAAAACTATCTCTCTCCCATAATTCTCCATCTTAGAAACCTATTTGGCTAAAATGCTTATCTGTGCAAGGCCCTCAAAAGAGAGCCTAACCTTTTGATGGCTGATTTTGAGAGCCAGGTAAAACCTAAAGTGGAATATGTGAAGAATAAAATAGGCATTTTGGAAGGTTCTACTGCATTTTTGAGAGCCTTCGGAGCAGTTTTTGGGTTTAGTTTTGAAATCCTAGAAAAGAAGACTAAACATATGGTGAGCCTTGGTCTGGAAGAGGATGAGATTCATCTAATTATTAAGAGGAGCCCTACAATTTTTCATAGGTCAATGAAGAAAATAAAGGAAACTGTGGATTTCTTGATACACACTGCAGGTATAAAGCTAAAGATTGTTGTTTTCAATTTTGTGATTTTGAGTTTAAGCCTAGAGTAAAGGCTCAAAAACCGCTATGAAGTCTTCAAGTATCTGAGGACCAATCCACAATCTGAGGGTCCTCCTCATTTGCTTAAATATTTTAAGTTGAGTATAAAATAATTCATTAAATGTTTTGGCCAATGGAGTACCAAGTTAAGTCTACAGATCATACAATCTCCTAAAGCAAGCATTTTGGAGTAGTGATTGAAATTTCAAAATATAAATTACCATAGATTCGTCAAGGGTTGGACTGGTGTAAAAGGGCTTGGAACTCGCCTAGGCCAAGGTAATGTTACAAGTATATTTACCTTTCTAATTTTGTTGTTGTACCACTTTGATGAAGAACTCATTGAATCTTTCACTTCTCTCAAATTTCAACTAATTAGCAAAGTGCAAAAATGGACTCTTTTATGTATCTATAAGGACTTTGCAAATATTGTAAATAATTTGATTTTTTTTAATGATAAACCAGTGAGTGTTATTTGAAACAATGATGGAAAACTATTTATACAATTATTTCCAAAACAGGCTAAAATCATTTAGATAGACTATTGAAACATCATGTCTATTCAGACTAAATTTTTAGTCTATTGGCCTATTTCTTTTTTAAAGTATGTCTCCTAAATTTTGTCATTTTGTTGCTCTCTTTTTTTTTTCAAGCATGGATTCTATGTTCCAAGGTAAACATTGCATACTCATTACCTAACTTCACAATGCTATTTGGAGAATTCTATGATAAAAGCTTTTAGTTGTGATTTCAAAAAGCACAACTTGTTGTGAAACTAGAACTACCTTGTCCCACCAAATTTTGGAGTTGTACTCCACCAATCAACTATTCTAAGATTCAAATCCCATCTCTTAGCCATATATTTTCAAACTTAAAAGGGTTTTACTCTAGAGCATTATCCCATGAAACCTAACATCACTAGAAAGTGATTTGATCCTAAAAGAGGAAAAATATGTGCCTTATACATCACCAGAGCATCCTCCCATTCCCTGTTGAATTTGATGATTGAACTCCACATCACCCAAAAATCACCTGCAAGCAATCATTCTATCACAAAAGAAATATAAAAGCAACTAATTTTCTATGCAACCAAGAGAGAAAAGATGAATCGAAAAATGCACTGATATGTGCAATGTATTAACCTGAATGATACTGAATTACAATGAATGTGTATGCTTATAAAATCAAATAAAAGAAAACCATAGATGAGGATTGCATTACATTGTTACAAGTGTCTTAATCCCATGCAATGAGACAACTAGACCTATAATTAGCTCAATCTAATAATAAAAAAACACTCCTAAATTTAGCCTAAGTGAATAAAGTAATAAAGGACTTAATAATTAAATAATGATTAATTAATTTTCAAGTGATTATCCTGATTACTCCAACATTAGAAAAGATTGAAAATATTGCCATTCATCTATTACTACCAATTTGATGCCCATAGCCTACATATTCTAAGGCTACAACCAATTTGGGAGGAGCATAGACCCACTGTCTATTGGTGATGCTTGGAGATTTGGTTTAAGGTTTGTTGCTAAATGCTCCCAGAGTTTCTCTTTCAACATTATTCACTTGGTTCCTTTGCACTCACAATCCACACCTAAGAATAACTACAAGAACACAATAATTTTTTATATTATTTGATAAAATATAAAAGACACAACATTGCCCAAGAATGCAAGCATTGAAAACCATGTTAATTGTAGAAACTAACTAGAAAGATTTTATGTATTGAGAGAAATTTTTGCATATTATATTGAATTTGGAAAGGAGGAAGAAACTATCCTGCAAGCTTCCAGTAGGATGCCCTCAACAAGCTCCTATCTATGGTTGCTTATTGCATGTTTATTAAGATTTATTTCTCTCTAATCTTCAGGTAAATGCTTGGACAATAGAGGCGTGAAGAGGAATGAAAAAGGTTAGAAAGAGGCATGTAAAGGTAATTTAGATGTTGGAGTGAAAGTATGAGATTTCTTTTTTCAAAATTTATTTGAATTAAAATACATTGTCAATAAGTAGCCTGACTCGCAAAGTCATTTAATTTTTATCCAGGGTTAAGGTTCATATCCTCTAAGTGCTAATAGTATGTTTGGTAATTGAAGTTAGTTTTAAATTTATAGCTTTTGCTTTGTAAAATTGGAGATGTAAGATTTATTTTGTAAAGTGTATTATTTGAAAACCAACACTTTAAACATATGATTTATTTTGTGATGTTAGACTTTTCTAAAGAAACAAAGACCTTTGAATTTTGGTTATATTGTATGAAATGTTTTGCTTGAATACCTACTATTCAATGGGGGGTGTTCCTTTGTCATGAAAAGTGAAAGATTGAAGGTTGTTATAAGGGAGACATTAAAAAAAATGGGGTAAAAAGTAGAGAATATTTTAGGATTAAGGGTTGAGAAGATCAAAGAGAAGGGTGGTGGACATTAAATGTCGAAGGATTTTTTTTTTTTTAAAAATTATTTTTTATCTCGAGTTAGTTTCTCACTTTTAGATGGTAGATTGTTTGAGAAGCACTACTACATTTGTACTATTTTTTGGAGAAAGAGGCATTTGTTTTTACAATAATTGTGGATAGTTGAGTATACAAGTTCACACTTTGAAGATAGGCATGGATCTAGTCTAGTGTAAGCTCAACATGGATTGTTTCCTAGGTTGTTTGGGAGTTTGTGGTTCCTAGAAATTATAGTTTTATGAGGATCATGAGACAAATTGATGGTGAACTATGGATGTAGCTTAACATGGATGGTTCTTCAATAATTTTGGAATTTGAGGAGATGAAATTTGGGAACATATGAGCTCAGCTCAAGAGCTATAACTTTATGGAGGTTATAAAATGGTTTGATGGAGTTCTACCTAGCCCAAGAGCTATTTCCAAAGAGAAGATTTTGATGAATATGTGGTTCTATTTGGTTCAATCTTGGGGTGTTGATATGTAACATCTTAGTATAATAATATAAATAATTAAAAATTGCTTCCACATTTTAATCCAATATCATCATGCTTCCATCCATTTGCATCATTAATCTTGCATCACAATTTCATTAATTAATTATATAAAATTATTTGATTAATGAGGTCATCGATCCTCTAAAAAATAAATAGATTAGATTGATTTAATTAATTAGCACCTTGCATCAATTAATTAAATCATATATTAACCTGTCTCTATCAATAATGAATTAGATAAATTCTTGTTTAATTAACTAGGCTAATGCACATTCCTCCATTTATTCAAAATAAATAAATAATAATTCATTTCTACCTCACCACTAAAACCAAAATCAACCCTTTTTAGTGTTTTAAATCAAGGGTATATTAGTGTCCCATACTCTTATGTGATGGTTCATTCCTAGTATTTATTTGTGTCATTACTTTTCTATAATGCTACTAAAAATTATCTAGATTGGAAAGATTATGACACTCTTCTCATACGATTAATTACGAAAAATATTTGCATATCTTTTCTTATTTTCTTTCTGTGATAGGTCGAATGTAAGCGTTAGAAAATGAGCAGCAAATAAAAGAGTGCAAATAAACACCAAAACAACCTACACCTCAGGATTAGCCTAAGTTGGAATCAACACAAGATAAAAGCAACAAATGGAACTTTATACCTTGTCTCGAATCGATCCTTTGGTTGGCCTTTCGATCTTTGATGTGTATGCTCCTTGGATGGCACAATATGCAAGCTAAATGATATTGTGAGGATGAGTGCAAGTGGATGAAAACATGAAAATGGCTAAGTGTAGATTGAGAAATAAAATTGTAAGAGTCTGGCTAGCAAAATGATCTCCCCAAAATGAGAGAAAAGAGGGGGTATTTATAAGAATTTTGAGAATTCCTAGAAGAGATGGATGGTCAAGATTGAGCCACCAAAAATCAAGATGTAGGGCTAAGGTGAGTTGAAAATTCACAAGCCCTCACATCTGGACATGTGGCATGTGATATAGCTCTAAAAGGTGAAGTGGACATGAGGTGGAAGGAGAAGTACATGACATGGAGGGGGGTACAAAGTGTAAGGAAACTATGCAGCCATGTAATGGCAATTTCCACATAACCCAAATCTGAAAACATGCAAATAAAATACTCAATATCAACATGCAAGAGAACAGACAACATACCCATCAAAGATGACACAAGATATACCCTGGGAAAACCATCAAGAGGGAAAAACCCAGCCTCCAAAAGCATCCACACTCCATGTATTATTCAGTAATGAAAACCCATTACAATACATCTGCAGAGACTCCATGAACACTTCTGAAGCACAAGCTATCCATGCATTCCATGTGACCAAGCATGAATCCACACATCCCATGCCATGCTTCAAACCCTCACACATGCACAAGCTCAACCTTGACCAACTTTTGATCCAACCTTATCCAACCCTAAACAACTACCCATGTGGTTGCTTTTATAGAAACAAGCTCCCACAAAACCACCAAGTGGTATTACATAAACCATGTGCCCAAAACCATACAACATCATGTGACCCCACATTTAATATTGGGTACTTTATTATTTTATCATTATTCCCCAATATTAAATAATTACATTTCACAATTATGTCCCAATGTTACATACAACAAAGTGGCCCCAACATTATAACTCCTTGTGATGCACGTCCATCTAGAAACCCCTAGGTGCACCACACATAATAATAAATAAATAAAACATTACAAACATTATGCAAGGTGTACAACACTTAATTCTAACACAAAGTACTTTGGGATTGGACAAAATCTCCTCATAAAGGAGGTCCTTGTCCCCATGTGGGTGAGAGGACATGTGAGGAATTAAAAATTCCTCAAATATTCTCATTGGAAGATGGGAAAGAATAAAGAATAAGTGAAGGACATGTGGGAAGAAGTGAAGGAATTAAAAATTCCTTTTGGGTGCATTGGGGGATTAAAAGGTGAATTAAAAATTCACATAGGGAAGTGGAGTGTCTTGCCCAAAAGGAGAAAGCCTTTAATAAGGTTGACTTATGGACACATGCCATAAATGGGAGGAGGATTAGGTTAGACTAACCAAATGATTAAGGTTGTGCAAGTACTTAGCTAGATGGATTAATGACTCATTAGAAGCAAGTGGGAGATTATGGAGGATGTGACCCTAATGATGATTAAGGGTGTGCACATGCTAACCCTAGTTAATTAGAAAAAAATGAAGTGATTAAGATGGATTAGAGAGCAACTTGCAAAACTTGGAGGATGTGACCATGAGAGAGAAAAGAGGAATTAAAAATGAATTTTAATTCCAAAAGGGGAATATGACTAAATTAAATAAAATGGTATATTTATTTAATTTAGAGGAGGAAGAGGGATAAAGTATTAAATTAAATACTTTATGACCCTTATGTAAGATGCAAGGTATTAATTAAACAAATGGTTTAATTAATATTAACAAAGGGGATGAGCAACTAGATGAATAAGGAGACACGTTTGATCATATGGAAGTGATCAAATTGGGTGTCTACATTTTTTCCCTCTTCGAAATACTATTAGAATAATAGGGTTTCGAAGAAAAACAGAATGCAGATGACTCTATAGGGGAAGAGATCAGAAAAAGAGATGCCCCAGTATGGGGGAATGCGCGCGAGCTACCCCAAATGGGGGGAATGTGGAGAGGATGCCCCAGTCCAGTGAAGGTAGGCTTAGAGTGACAGGTTAGGAGAGAATGGTAGGGTATGCCTCGTTGAGAAGGGGGACAGGGGAGGAAAAGGGAGCCCTGGTCAACTTCTCGAAAGTAAGGAGTGGTACATGTTGTTGGAAAGAGCACAGAAAAAGGAGAAGAACAGCGCTTGAACGGAGTAAATCGGGTAAACAGTGTGCAAATGGTGGCCCTGGGAAGAAAGAGGCTGGATGAATTAGTTGGAGGAATTTTTGGTAAAAAAAAGAAAATAAGACCTGAATTTAAAAAAGGAGGGAAAAGATAAAAAGGGGATAAAAGGTAATTGTAGAATTACCTTTTGCTTGTTGTGATAGCTGGCAAGAGGAGAAGGAGGAGAGGAAGAAGAGGCGGCGAGAGAGAGCAGACACGATGTTGGACTACGATAGTGACATCATTCACCGGGCCGACGAGAGGCGGCTATTCTTCACCCACCGTGCCATACCACGTCAGGTTAGCCCAAAACTTAACTTTGTGATTTTGAGTCATTTATGCATGTGTTTTGGAAAAATAAAAATGTGGGTTTTGTCAGGGAAGACGAGACAAAAATGGAGTAGGAATGATTTTTAAAATGTTTGTAATTTGCATCAGTTTTTGCGTCGGAGGGGGGAGAGTGGGCGGCGGCCACGTGGGCTGGACCGCCATCGCGGGTGGACACGTCTGCTGCCTGGGCAACGGATCGGCCCACGTGGCCGTTGCCCACTCTCCCCCCTCCGGCGCGAAAACTGATTCAAATTACAAACATTTTAAAAAACTGCCTCCTACCCATTTTTCATCTCATCTTCCCAGACAAAACCCACATTTTTGTTTTTCCAAAACACGTGCATAAATGACTCAAAATCACAAAGTTAAGTTTTGGACTAACCCGACTTGGTACGGCATGGTGGGTGAAGAATAGCCGCCTCTTGTCGGCCCGGTGAATGATGTCACTGTCGTAGTCTGACATTGTGTCTGCTCTCTCTCACCGCCTCTTCTTCCTCTCCTCCTTCTCCTCTTGCCAGCTGTCACAATGAGCAAAAGGTAATTCTACAATTACCTTTTATCCCCTTTTTATCTTTTCCCTCCTTTTTTAAATTCAGGTCTTATTTTCCTTTTTTTACCAAAAATTCCTCCAACTAATTCATCCAGCCTCTTTCTTCCTAGGGCTGCCATTTGCACACCGTTTACCTGATTGACTCCGTTCAAGCACTATTCTTTTTGTTTTTCCTTGCTCTTGCCAACAACATGTACCACTCCTTAATTTCGAGAAGTTGACCGAGGCTCCCTTTTCCTCCCCCATCCCCTTTCTTGAGGGGGCATACCCTACCATTCTCTCATAACTCGTCGCTCTAAGCCTACCTTCATTGGATTGGGGCATTCTCTCCACATCCTCCCCATTTGGGGCAGCTCGCGCGCATTCCCCCATGCTGGGGCATCTATTTTTCTGATCTATTCCCCTATAAAGTCATCTGCATTATGTTTTTCTTCGAAACCCTATTATTCTAATAGTATTTCGAAGAGGGGAAAAATGTAGACACCCAATTTGATCACTTCCATATGATCAAACGCGTCTCCTTATTCATCCAGTTGCTCATCCCCTCTGTTAATATTAATTAAACCATTTGTTTGATTAATACCTTGCATCTTACATAAGGGTCTTAAAGTATTTAATTTAATACTTTACCCCTCTTCCTCCTGTAAATTAAATAAATATACCATTTTATTTAATTTAGTCATATTCCCCTTTTGGAATTAAAATTTATTTTTAATTCCTCTTTTCTCTCTCTCATGGTCACATCCTCCAAGTTTTGCAAGTTGCTCTCTAATCCATCTTAATCACTTCATTTTCTTTTAATTAATTAGGGTTAGCATGAGCACACCCTTAATCATCATTAGGGTCACATCCTCCATAATCTCCCACTTGCTTCTAATGAGTCATTAGTCCATCTAACTAAGTACTTGCACAACCTTAATCATTTGGTTAGTCTAACCTAATCCTCCTCCCATTTATGGCATGTGTCCATAAGTCAACCTTATTAAAGACTTTCTCCTTTTGGGCAAGGCACTCCACTTCCCCATGTGAATTTTTAATTCACCTTTTAATCCCCCAATGCACCCAAAAGGAATTTTTAATTCCTTCACTTCTTCCCACATGTCTTTCACTTATTCTTTATTCTTTCCCATCTCCCCATGAGAATATTTGAGGAATTTTTAATTCCTCACATGTCCTCTCACCCACATGGGGACAAGGACCTCCTTTATGAGGAGATCTTGTCCAATCCCAAGGTACTTTGTACCCCCCTCCATGTCATGTACTTCTCCTTCCACCTCATGTCCACTTCACCTTTTAGGGCTATATCACATGCCACATGTCAAGATGTGAGGGCTTGTGAGTTCTCAACTCACCTTAGCCTACATCTTGATTTTTGGTGGCTCAATCTTGACCATCCATCTCTTCTAGGAATTCTCAAAATTTCTATAAATACCCCCTCTTTTCTCTCATTTTGGGGAGATTATTTTGCTAGCCAAACTCTTGCAATTTTATTTCTCAATCTACACTTAGCCATTTTTATGTTTTCATCCACTTGCACTCATCCTCACAACATCATTTAGCTTGCATCTTGTGCCATCCAAGGAGCATACACATCAAAGATCGAAGGGCCAACCAAAGGATTGATTCGAGACAAGGTATAAAGTTCCATTTGTTGCTTTAATAGGGTTGCTGAAGTGTTCCTCAAATGTGAGCTCAGGTTGGTCAGCCATGTTTTACTCCCTAGGTGGTGATGTGTTTTGACCATCCACATTGGATTGTAATGAGGTACCATTGTGGGGGTCGTGAGGGATGTTCATTGTGTTATTAGGATCTTGAGGATTGTTAGATTGGGCATTCAGGGCTTGTTGGTTGGCCATTTTCTTTGCCTGTGATCAAGTCTAAATGGGCATGCAAGATGATGAGATGGATCGAGATATTAGAAAGACCCAGAAGATGAAATATTGATTCGATTTAATGGGAGATTCGCTGATGACAATTGGTTAGGCAGACATGGATTAATTTGATGAAATCGGATTGGATTGATTGGTAGACACTGGATTAGACTAGATTTTGGATCTTGATCTGGATGGATTTGATGATGTGGGGGTTGGATTGATTTGATGATAAATATGATGAAGACCGAAATCCACAACTGAGTTTAAGAAGGATCCGAGATAACACTAGGTGTTTAATTGACGAGTAGATGTATGATAATGACACTGAATCAAACTTGAGATAGAAGCGGATTGATTGGGTCGAGAAGGATGACCAACCTAAGATGGATAGCGATCCTAAGTCAGTTACAATGATTACGATAGGGATGAACACCTAGGTCAACTCGGATGACAACTCCAATATGGCTTATATGGAATAACGAAGATTAGAGATGAAAGTGGATTTAGGACGGATGGGGAGTGTCAAAGGGAAAATGACTGGCTTTCGAAACGAAGGAATGGGAGATCATAACAAGCAAAAGAGTGTTTGGGATGAATGACTCTTGAAACAAGGGTATGAAGATTTGGGACAGACGTTTGGATGTTCGTTTAGGATGATGGATGATCGTATCGATGTTCAAAATAGAGAGACAAGGGGTGCCAAGTGATAATATAGGCTAACCAAAGGTTAGGTCCGCCACTTAGTAAGGATAGGTCTGCCACTTTGTCAATATAGGTCCGCCACTCTGTTAGGACAGGTCCACCACTTTGTCAGGATAGGTCTGCCACTCTGTTAGGACAGGTCCGCCACTTTGTAAGGACACGTCTGCCAAAGGATTAGGATAGGTCTGCCACTTTGTAAGGATAGGTTCGCCAAAGGGTTAGGACAGGTCTGCCACTTTGTAAGGACAGGTCCGCCAAAGGGTTAGGACAGGTCTGCCAAAGGATAAGTTTAGGCTTGATTTTTTGATGGATGGGTAAGGCAAAGGACCCAAAATATAGCAATCATAAAAGACTTGGCCAAACTGATAATCACCAGTTTTTACATGAGAAAGATAATTCAGACAGCACAAGCCTAAGATTAGTAGAGATGGGTATGGCCAACAAAGTCTTCTACTCTAGGATGAACATGGTTGCTAAGGAGTCTTCGATATACACCCAGTACGTGAGGCCCAAACCGTGAACACCAACCTGTTACAAGCGTGAGTCGGGAACCTTAGCAAGATACTAAAGGCTCGGACCAACTCTTCACGTCATCTCGACGCTTTGCCAATTACAACATGGTTGGATTGAGGTACAACTTTTGCTCTCCCCCCTTTATATACCCTGCCAGTATGCGTGGTTGGAATCGTCCCTTGGGGTGATGAAATCCCCAAGCAGGTCCCACTAAGAAAATGAAAAAGGGGTGACTCAAAGGACTTGGAAAGCTACGATTTCTTGTCACCCAGGATCGCCAAATGGCGCAAGGGGATTGGATACGTCAAATATCCTTCCACAAACATGCCAAACAAAGTTTATTGACCCTTTTAATTAAACTATATGCCTAATTTACCAAAAGACAATCGGCAAAAACTTGAAATTTCACGTTCAGGAGGATAAGTCCGCCACTCTGCAAGGACATGTCTGCCACTCTGTAAGGACGGGTCCGCCACTCTATGAGGAGAGGTCCACCACTTTGTAAGGGAAAGTCTACCACTCTGTTAGGATAGGTCCACCACTTTGTCAGAACAGGTCTGCCACTTTGTAACCCGAACATGCAAAAATGCAAAAAATAGCAAACATGAAAGAAAAAGACCCATTTGTGGGTCCCACTGGGCGTGCAGAAATGTGATAGGTCGAATGTAAGTGTAAAAATGAGCAGCAAATAAAAGAGTGCAAATAAACACTGAAACAACCTACACCTCAAGATTAGCCTAAGTTGGAATCAACACAAGATAAAAGCAACAAATGGAACTTTATACCTTGTCTCGAATCAATCCTTTGGTTGGCCCTTCGATCTTTGATGTGTATGCTCCTTGGATGGCACAAGATGCAAGCTAAATGATGTTGTGAGGATGAGTGCAAGTGGATGAAAACATGAAAATGGCTAAGTGTAGATTGAGAAATAAAATTGCAAGAGTTTGGCTAGCAAAATAATCTCCCCAAAATGAGAGAAAAGAGGGGGTATTTATAGAAATTTTGAGAATTCCTAGAAGAGATGGATGGTCAAGATTGAGCCACCAAAAAATCAAGATGTGGCTAAGGTGAGTTGGAGAACTCACAAGCCCTCACATCTTGACATGTGGCATGTGATATAGCCCTAAAAGGTGAAGTGGACATGAGGTGGAAGGAGAAGTCCATGACATGGAGGGGGGTACAAATTACCTTGGGATTGGAAAAGATCTCCTCATAAAGGAGGTCCTTGTCCCCATGTGGGTGAGAGGACATGTGAGGAATTAAAAATTCCTCAAATATTCTCATGGGGAGATGGGAAAGAATAAAGAATAAGTGAAGGACATGTGGGAAGAAGTGAAGGAATTAAAAATTCCTTTTGGGTGCATTGGGGGATTTAAAGGTGAATTAAAAATTCACATGGGGAAGTGGAGTGCTTTTCCCAAAAGGAGAAATCCTTTAATAAGGTTTACTCAAGAACACATGCCATAAATGGGAGGAGGATTAGGTTAGACTAACCAAATGATTAAGGTTGTGTAAGTACTTAGTTAGATGGACTAATGACTCATTAGAAGCAAGTGGGAGATTATGGAGGATGTGACCCTAATGATGATTAAGGGTGTGCACATGATAACCCTAATTAATTAAAAGAAAATGAAGTGATTAAGATGGATTAGAGAGCAACTTGCAAAAGTTGGAGGATGTGACCATGAGAGAGAAAAGAAGAATTAAAAATGAATTTTAATTCCAAAAGGGGAATATAACTAAATTAAATAAAATGGTATATTTATTTAATTTAGAGGAGGAAGAGGGGTAAAGTATTAAATTAAATACTTTAGGACCCTTATGTAAGATGCAAGGTATTAATTAAACAAATGGTTTAATTAATATTAACAAAGGGGATGAGCAACTGGATGAATAAGGAGATGCATTTGATCATATGGAAGTGATAAAATTGGGCATCTACACTTTCATTTGGTATGAGAGTATTAGCCAACTTGATAGATCCTTATGAAGAGGAATATGGTATGTCTAGTAGATTCAATGCTCTTAATTTTTTTGACCTACACCACCACCAAGAAGATTTGAGATAAACTTGGGAATTTATATCAAAGAGATTCATTATTGAATAAGCATTTTTTATGGAAGAGTTGTATTCATTGAAGGTGGGTAATGATGACTTAGTGATAGAGAATTTGAATGTATTCAACACTTTGGTGAGCTAGTTGGTTTTTATGGATGTAAAGATGGATGAGGAGGAATAGTGAATTACTCTCTTAAGTTCGTTTCTTGATAATTAAGACAATCTCATGACGGTGACTAGTGGGTAAAATCAAGAAGTTCGGTCCACTAAGAGGGGAAGTTTTGGCAAAAAAATTGTCCAAAGGAATGGGATCTCAAGCCTCAATTCGAATGGGCACCTGTTCCACTTCAGGTACCTGCTACTAAAAAGGTACTTGTTTAGAAATGGGTACTCATTTTGAAAAGGTACTTATTTTTAAAAAAAATTGATTGTCAGTTCATTTTCACGTGCAAATTTCATGGCCAAAGAGTGATCAAAGGAGAATGAGTACCCATTTTTAAAGCCCTTTAACTGAATTGCACTTGCCACCTCCTCCCTTTGATGTACTCAATCTCAACAACCTTTGGGTTAGTATTTGTGTTTTTTTTTGCTTTATATTTAATGTTTTTTGTTTGTAATTATGGTTTAAATTTTAATTATATAATGCAACATTTAGGGTTTGTAATTTCATGTTTTATATTTTTGTTTATTTTAATTGTTGTAATTAGGTTGAATTCTATAGTTTATAAATTCTATTTTTAAACATACTCATGAAAATAATGGATACATGTACGATAAACTAAAACCTAGAACCTAGACCTAAAAACGAAAACCATAAACCCTTAATCATAAACCCTAAACCCTAAACCCTAAACCCTAAAACCTAAATCCTAAACCCTAATACCTAAACCCTAAAGCCCTAGACCCTAATGGATTAATGCCTACCTTTATAAATGAATGATCACTAAGAATATGAATGGTCACCAGTATTGGAAAAACTAATCCTTGAACTATAGAATTAAATCACCACTAGCACTTTCAACCTCTTGGTTGGCATAATACTCCCAAAACATTACATAGATTTTGAAAAAAAGTAGCTATGATATCACAATTCATTTAATCATTGATTGTATAACCCTAGTGTACATTAAACATGGATTGTCTAAGCTAGCTCTTGACAACTCTCTCCTAACAATTTTCCTGTACTTTAAAGGTTTATAAAGTTTGATAGCACATATATACATGAACTAAGAATGATAAAAGAAATAGAAGAAATATAAGGTATTCACCATAACAAGAATACCATTTACCAAATTTGATATGATAGAGAACTATGCTTAATTTAATTGATCGCGCATTCATATGAAGTTGTGTTTTAAGAAATTGTTTTACATTTCATAGTGCATAAGCGAATGATAATAGTGTATAAATCTAGAACTATGTTATGTAATTTTCTTAAGAAAGGATTGAGGAGTGGAAAATATAATAGATATTATTATAATTCGAAGAAGTGTAGGAGTAGGTATTAGGAGAATATCCTTGATTGATTATACAAAATATTGTTTTAAGGGAATAGGTTTCAAGTAATACTATCTTCATTAGGCTAAGGTATTTTCCTTGATATCTAGAGAGTGCTAATATCTTGAACCCTTTTCCATCTAATATTTTAAGTTTATGAGAAGAGAAAGGGGGATGTATAGTACTCAGAGAAAATAAACTAATGCCATGATCAATGATGTGTTTTTATGTGAAGACGATGATAGGGGATTTTGGAAAATATGATTATTAAATGAATGGACATATTTATGGGAAGAGGAGGGAGATAATGAAGGGGGCCCTTTAGAGGAGGGAATATGAATTGTTGAAGAAAAGGTACAATTAAACTACAAGAGGGGACATGAAAGGGTATGACTATGAGGAGGTAATGACTTATTGATGAAATTTTAGTTTCATTGATACAACTTGCTAGACTAGATATACTACTATATAACTATGTGCAAAAGTTTCCATATAATTCTCTTTCTTCCCATATACACATTAGATTAGTGTAACATAAGAAACCTCAGTATTAATATGTGAAACCTAGTTATCCTCTAAGTTTGTAACAATGTAAGTTTTGAAGAACCATTAGGAGGCGATTTGGGCAAGCCTTTATTGATGAAATTTTAGAAAAGAGGTGAAATACATGTGATTAGGAAAAATATAATTTTAGATAACAATAACAGAAAAATTGAAAAGTGGCTTCATTAACTTATATAATATGAATTTTATTAACATTCATAATTTATTCAAACATCTATGAAGGGTGGAGGGATCAACATACATTCATGGAGCCATAGTCTTCCACTTGGAGAATATCATAAGTGACTTTACTAGTTGTGATAGAAAAAAGCGTGTTTTAGTTTTGACATGACCTATTGTGATAGGTAATGTAATATTTTATAAGGATTTTTGGATGATGTCTTTAAGAGAAGGAAAATTCTAAAATAGTTCCAAAATAGATATTCTAACTTGGGTGTATTTTAATTGCTCCATTAGATCACATTTTTTAAGGTTATTAACAAAAATATGGGATGAAGGGGGAAGATTAATAGTATTAGAGGGAAGGGAAGTTGGGATTGATATGTTTTTATTATTTCATTGAGTGTCATGGGTATGAATAATTACATAATTTAATGTATGTTATGGGAGGAGAATTGTTTATTAAAGTGTGAGAAGATCAAGTAAAACCAAGTATACTATGAGTTTTGGCACAAGAGTGGTTTGGACAATAATTTTAGGAGGATAATGTGGTATATTTATGGGTTGTATGGGAGAGATATAAACATTATGTATATTGGATTAGAGGGGCTCTATGTTTTCCATGGGGTCCTTTAAGCACACAGTTATTGCTATGTGTTTGTGTTGGTGTAATTAAATGTCTTGTACCTTGTCCTAGGTCATAATTACACCTTAATTAAGTTTACTTAGGGACCACATAGGAGGATGTTGGAGAATTTCCACTTTTGGTGGACTTGACATGTCATTACCTCATCACTTCCACCTTTTGTGGACACATCATGTGATTATCTCTCCACCTTTTGTGGAGTGATAAGTTTTCCTAGTTGTCTCATGTCATAAGATTATGACACTTGTCATAATCTTATGCCATTCTATGTTCTCACCTTGGCTATATAACCAAGGGGTCTCTCTCATTGTAATCAATTTAGAATCATATCATATCAATGACATTGAATACAGTTTATTCTTGTCATATCATTTCTCTCTTTCTTGTGCTTTCCATTTGGTCCATAGATCTTGGGTGGTAGCCATAGCCAATTCTAACATAGTATTAGAGCGGTTTGGGTGCCATTGGAGAGTATTATTCTGAAGAGAGATTCCAAATCTAAGGAGGTTCCATTTGTGGCTCTTTGTTGCAGGTTCATATCCGAGTTTGCTGGTGCAAATCTGAGTTCACCATTGCATTTGGAAGGTTTGAGATAGTCTATTTTGCCTTTTGTTTTGTCCAAATCAGACAAACGAAGCCAAATCTAGGAGGGTTTGAAGCTGAAGTGTGGTTGCCAGATCCAGAAGGTAGCTACAATTTTGGAGCATTTTGGGTCAAATCTGACCCTACCATCGCGTCCAAAAGGGCCAAAAACCCTAAGATCGACTATCAATTCATCCATTTTGGAGCAGGTCATCCAATGAAGGAAAAAAAATTACCTAAAAGCTGTACGGCCCCCAGGTCGCCATAATTACCAACGGTACGATTTTTCAGAAAATAAATTAAAAAAACTTCAATTGAAAATTTTGAAAATTTTTTATGGAATTTTTCATTTTTTTTATTGAAAAATCATTGTAAAATTTTCATTTGAAAATTTATATTAAAAAAATTGAAAGAAAAAAAGTTTTTACTGTGGACTCTGGCCGCACAATACCATAGAGAGTACTGTACGCGGGCCTGTACCCGTAGTACCCACGGGAGAGATCTCCGCAAGCCACGTGGCGTACCGCCGTGGCCCCGCGGACCCTCCATTCAAACATTCTGGCCGGTCTATAAAAATTCCGGCGAGCTCTTAATTATATCGGGCTCCGTTTAAAAAATTTGGCGAATCTTTCGGCGGGAGAATATACCGTCAGTCACAGAATATTCCAGCAAATCCTCTGGATTCATGTACCGGTCGGCAGGAGAATATTCGCATTGCGGGAATAGCATATTCTTTTTTGATGGCCTACAAACCGTCAAATTTAAGCCAGCGAAGTGATGACGTCAGCACTAATTTGAAATTTTTCTGCCCCTCTCCATTTGCATTTTCATTTTTGCAGTCAATCTTTTAAGCTCAATATATTGCTCATTTTGAGTCCTTTTTTCAAGCAATTTTTTTTAATTTGGGCTAGAATTTCGTGCTCTTCGCACTAGTGCAATCTTGTTTTAGTTTTGGTGCCTGTATTTTCCATAAATTTCAGATTCTCATAGGTGTTGCTGCTTCGTCCTCATTTTGGGAACTTCGGGAGCTCATATCTTGCTCCTATGGTAACATTTATGTGTGCAATTTTTTTTTAAAGTGCATGATTTTTCATGTACTTCTCATTGGTAGTATTAGATTGATCTCATTTTATACCAAAAATTATACTTGATACTGTGGCCTATTTTAGCATTTGTAAGCACTAAAATCAAAGACCACTTTGATATTTTTGGCAAGTGGCAACTGTAAATGCACTAAATATAAAGTGCCAAATTAGATATTGCTTGGGAGGTTTCTTGATTGAGTGATTTGGGGGGGGTCTCTTGGTGCATTGCTTTGATCTGTTTGTGTTTGCTCTTTCACTCTCATGGATCATTCTAAGGTTCCTTTGCTCACATCATATAATTATTCAACATGGCATCAAAATGCATGGAATATTCTACTGACAGAAGGTCACTCTCTAAATGTTGAAAATAAGGTACCTGAACCTACTGATGATGAGAAAAAGTTAAAATGGATGATCAAACATGCCAAAGCTCTTGGGTGTCTTCGTAGAATAGTTTCTCAAGATTTGTTGTTCTAAATTGAATCATGTAAAAATTCTCATGAAGCTTGGGAAAAATTGAAAACATTGTATGGTACAAAAGATGAAGTAAGAGGCTATCAAATTGATAATGATTTGATGAATCTTGATCCTAAGAACTTTGACAACATCCAGGACTACATCACTAAGGTTAATGATCTAAAAGAGCAATGTAAAGCATGTGGAATTGATAAGGACATCCAGTTGGTGTACAATACAATGAACAAACTTGGTCCTGATTATGCTTCTTTTGTTTCTAGCTTTCGTACTCATAGATTGACTATGGGGTCTGCATACACTACACCTTCATTTGCATAATTTTCTGAGATGTTGATACATGAGCAACAAAAGCTTATCTCAATGGGTCTCATCAAGACTTCTAAATCTCAGGCATTGTTGGTTAATCAAGTGAAAGAATCAGATTTAGATAAGAAATAGAAGAAAGCAAAGAATAATCAACATTCAAATCAATCAAAGAAAAAATATTCTTCAAAAGGAGAATCATCTAAGAAGGAGAGGCCTTTTTGTGCATATTGCAAGAAGGATGGACATGAAGAACATTATTGTTATAAGAAGGATATTGATGAGTTGAAGAATCTTCTCAAAAAGAATCACATTGATTTGCCTTCTAGAATGTCTAAATCTTCTTCTTCTTCTACTTCAAAAAAGTCTAAAAAGGACAAAAGTCAAACATCAGGATATAAAAGACAAGCTCTTTGTGCTCATTCAAGTCTAGGATCAGGGAGATGGCTTCTAGATTCAGGAGCATCTCATCATATGGCATCTTCACAGACTATCTTCTCTTCATTTCAGCCTTGTAGTATGTCTCCTATCTTGATGGGAAACAATACATACATGAGTGTAATAGGGAAGGGATCTATTAGCATTGGGGAGAACACTTTTCAGGATGTCTTATGTGTTCCTCATTTGACGAACAATCTGCTTTCCATATATCAGATTACACATGGTGGAGATGGGAGAACTGTGGAGTTCACTCCTAATTATGTTATCATTCGGGACTTGGAGACTAGAGAGATCATTGCTACTGGGGTGGTTGATCATTCATCTTGGTTGTATTCCTTTGCACAGTTTGCTTCTGATGGTGACTTTGTTCCTTTGACTATTGATCATATGAACCATGATTCTGAGGAGACATTTGACTTTTTGAACTTGGGCATACTCACATCAGATCTAGTTCTTGAGCCATGCACACTATCTCCTCCATCTACTATTGTACTTGATGATACTTGTGTTGCTACAATTTTGGCTCATAGTGATTCAGTACAACAAGATCCTGATTGTCTTCCAGATATGGCTACTTTGGATGACTCTCTAATAGGTATTTTAGACTTGTTTGTGGAGTCTCATCTTGCAGATTTGGCGGACACCATCGATAGCATTCATCTTCTCTTTGATGAAGATGCACCTTCTTCAGTTGTTGTGAGGGAACACCATGACCCTCTTGTTCATTCTCTACATGATCATTCTTCATAGATTGGCATGAGTGTGGATTCTTTTGGACAATATTTGGAGGAGGCTTCTTTGTCTTCAAAGGGGATATCTTTGTCTTTGGATTATGTTCTACATTCATCTCTACTAGATGTTAGATTGTACTCTTCAGTAGTGTGGCCTAGAATGCCTGATTGGAGTGGTTCAACTTTCTGCATCGACATGGAGACACTTGCGCATGCTTCAGAGACACCATCATACATCATCCATCATCTTGATATCCTACATACATCCTTGGTTTTGTTTCTTCCTAAGGGGAGGAATGTTGTTCGGCGAGATTGGATCATCTTCAGCATTCAATGTCGAGCTTCTACCATCATTGCAGGAGACTCAACATTGAGGGGGGGCTACCTTGTCTTTCTTCTACTTCTCTCTTATGGGGGGTCTTTTTCCTCACATGGGGTTTTTACCTTCTCATTCTTCATTGAGATTATTTCTATTTTGTATTTCATCTCTCTTTTGGAGAGGAATTTTGTCCCACTAGGTTTTCTCCTTTTCTCCACTTGTGAGAGATTGCATTGTGTGTACATAGGTACCTAACATGGCCTAGTAGCTGGGACCCATCTTGCATTGTTTGCATTTGTGTACATTCTCCCTAAGTTGCACTTAAGGGGGGGTGTTGGTGTAATTAAATGTCTTGTACCTTGTCCTAGGTCATAATTACACCTAGTTAAGTTTACTTCACATAGAGGTTGTTGGAGAATTTCCACTTTTGGTGGACTTGACATGTCATTACTTCATCACTTCCACCTTTGTGGACACATCATGTGACTATCTCTCCACCTTTGTGGAGTGATAAGTTTTCCTTAGTTGTATCATGTCATAAGATTACAACACTTGTCATAATCTTATGCCATTCTATGTTCTCACCTTGGCTATATAACGAACGGGTCTCTCTCATTGTAATCAATCAAAATCATATCATATCAATGACATTGAATACAGTTTATTCTTGTCATATCATTTCTCTCTTTCTTGTGCTTTCCATTTGGTCCATAGATCTTGGGTGGCAGCCATAGCCCATTCTAATAGTTTGGTTACAAGAATCTCGAAAAGGGGAGAGTAAATGATGGGAATTACATTATGAATTGAGGTTCATTATTTGGATATATGTGTAGGTTTATTGATAAATGTAATTTTAGTATATCATAAAATGAATTAAACAACTTGCAATGAAACTAATTATGTTACCATATAAAGGATGGGGAATAGAGGACATCATAATATTGTAATCATTTCATTCATGGAAGCCATATGTAATTTATAATAGATCCTTTTTTAGAAAATATCGATAGTATCACAGAATTGAAAAATGAAAGAGACACATTTTACGTAAGAAAACATTACTAGTGAAAACCCTTCAAATGAGTAAAAAAATCCAAGAAGAGTATGCTACTCTCATCTCATCAATATGCTACAAATCATTCTCCATTTTTATCCTTTACAAATTATTTAAATGAAGAGTTACAAAAATAATATTCCAATATTGTTTGGAAGAACTTATTTCTCTAAAGTAATGTGTGTTAGATGCACAAGACAACTAAGAGGGGGGGGGGGTTTGAATTAGTTGTATACTTTTAAAACATTAAAACCCCTTATTAACATTCATATATGCACTAGTTCTTAAATCCTTATCCACCATTAAATCCTTAACATGCATTAACAAAATGTAAACATGTAAAAGAGTAATGTAAACACTTAAGAACACCAGATTTATGTGGAAAACCAAAGAAGGGAAATACCATGGTGAGGATTAGCTCACTAATATATGAATTACAATACTGAATAAAATAAACCTCACGGTTGATGGCTCATTTCCAAATGACTCACTATCCAGAAGAAACATGAAAGAAGAAGGGGTGGTTCACTACCAATATGAACTGCTAACAATGCATGTCTCATATGCTGAAGATATAGTTTCAATGAAGCACAAACAACTTATCAAACAGACTGAAATGAAGATACTTTCTACTCATTACATTAGGAAGTCATAGGAATTAAAAATCACACTCAGATCAACACACTTGATCACTTTCACATCTTTCACATCACACACACTCCATACAACAATTCTCCTTGAATTTATACCCTTTGCAACCTTAAATCTCAATTAGGTCATCCTTAATGAAACGTATACACCTCAACTATGTAACAAAAAATAGGTTGGCACCAAACACTTCCACAATATAAAGAAGTGAAGCCAAACCACACAACTACTTAAATAGGACCCAAATCGACATCAACACGCTTCTCAACACTTCCTCAAACAACAATTATCCTTCACAATTAGTGCTAGTATGCCAGGTCAGGCAATCTTACACTAACACTAGCAAGCAACTCCAAACACACTTCTCAAGGTCTAGAAAAATATCGAGGACCACACAAAAGCACTTCATGATATTCATACATCTCATAATACTTCAACACCATCATAATATACTGCACAACTAATCCAACCACCTGAAACACAAGAACACCTTCATTTTGTGTAACTAGAAATATTGGCACAAACATCCAACACACCAAACTACCTTGCGAAACAACTTAACACCTGAAACTTCAAGGGAAGGTGGATACGAATATTATAAGCACGTGGATAGATCCACAACACTAGAAACTTCACTATGGATAAATGTGCAACAATCTCATTTCTCCTAAACACCATGTTTTGCTAGATAGACATACTATCAAACATCTCTTCAACTGTAGAACTATCTAGAATCTGGAACTATGGATATAACACCTCTCAACACCTTTGATCATCATTTCCAAATTGAATGAGCATATCTTCAACCATGAAGAAATGCAGAGAAAAATATTGAACACTATTCTATCACACTGAACTTTCTTTTATTCAAATTTACTCAAAAGCACTTGGAAACCAAGTGAGCCACCTTCATCAACAGTATTACTAACACCTCTACAACACATCTACAACATGTGCAACACTTTCAAACTACAAAAAATTCCCCAAACACTATAATTTAGGGAAGTAACCTCTACAACTGTATATAAGTAGGATATCGATAACAAGACCAACAAAATTATGTTGAAATTAATACCAACAACTCCAGAATTTCATGAATCTAATGCTAAGGGATGGCATTATCAAAACCAAAAAAAATCAAATAGTCTTTTCATACAAGGGGTTAACATCAATGACAACACCCAAGCAACTCACAAATGGCTCCATCATCTCCGAACTTCCAACAATCTCCCCCTTTGTTATTGATGGCAACACTTATTTTTTGAAAAACCATCAATAATAAAAGCAACCAACAACAATACTACGATAACCAATACTCCCCCTAATAGGGACAACTTCTACACTTCCTCTTTCTTCAACAACTGCATTCTAGACCACTCTCCTTTTCTCCTTAGACAATACTCCTCTATACTCTCTCCCACTATGGTCTTCAAACTATATCCATTCTCGTAACTTTCTGCATGTTTTTTTCTCCTTTATGGTTTTTCAATCACTTTAACTTTTTCTCCCCCTTTGACATCAATGGAAAAAGGCCATAGACTCATCCAATTCTCTTACTCTCCCCATTTGACAACATATAAAGGGAAACACATACACATACCACTCGTTCTTTTGCATTATCTTCCTGCATACTTACCCTTAGGAGTACACAATATGCTTCAAATGATTGCACCAACCAACAACCACTACTACCTACTCCCCTTGGGAGGTAGCCTTCAACATTAGTCTAGGACCAAGAGATATATCTTGAAGTGCTTCTCAAATATATGGATATACTTATGTATCTAGTTAAAAGGAGGAGCAATAATCCCTAACTTCTCTCAAAGATACTCAAAATTATCTTTTGGAAGAGACTTTGTGAAAATATCAACAACCTAATCCTTAGTAGGCACATACTTCAATTTCACCTCATTCTCTACAAATTTCTCCCTCAAGAAGTGATACCTGCTTGAGATATGTTTTTTTCTTGAATGTATTACTAAATTATTTGAAATATTGATTACACTTGTATTGTCACACATGATAGGAATAGGTTCATCATATGAAACTCTGATATCTTTCAATGTCTACTTCATCCACAACACCTGTGTACAACATGATGTTGCAATATATTCTACTTGTGTAGTAGATAATGACACTAAATCTTGATTTTTACTTAGCCATGAAACCAATTTGCTTCCAAGAAAGAAAGCACCATCACTTGCACTTTTTTTGTCATATACATATCTAGCCTAATATTCATCTATATATGCACTCAAGGAGAATTCAATATCCTTAGGATACCCCAAACCATAATCTGGAGTGCCCATCAAATATTTGAATATCCTCTTCATTGCTACAACATGAGATTCTTTGGGATCTTCTTGAAATCTAGCCACAAGACAAACTGGATGCATGATATCTGGTCTAGTAGTAGTAAGATATAATAGTCCACCAATCATTGATCTATACTTTCTTTGAACTGTCTTAGGAGATGCATTATTCTTGCTCAACTTACAATCAATAACCATAGGAGTGTGAGTTATCTATTCCAAACTTCTTCAAAAATTCCTGAACATACTTAGACTATGATATGAATATACCTTTCTTTGATTGATTGATATGCAAACCAAGGAAGAAATTCATCTCCCCACACATTGACATCTCAATCTTTTTCTAAATTTCCTTTGTAAACTTCTTGCACATATCTTCATTTCCTCTAAATATTATGTCATCAACATAGACTACCACAATTAATATCTTTTCTCCTTCAATGTTGAAGTACAAATTGCTTTCTGTAGTACCTTTTTTCTGAATCCTTGCTACAAAAAGTACTTGTCTAACCTTGCATACCAAGCTCTAGGAGCTTGCTTTAGTCCATATAATAGTTTCTTCAATCTATAGATCATATTTGCATCTTCTGACAATTGAAAACCTTCCAATTGTTCAATGTATACCTCTTCCTCTAACTCACCATCCAACAATGCATATTTCACATCCATCTGATATACCTTGAAATATTTATGTGCCGCAAAATTTAAAAACGACATGATAGCTTCCATTCAAGCAAATGAAACAAAAGTTTCTTCAAATTCTATACCTTCAACCTATAAGTAACCCTTACACACAAGTCTAGCATTGTTCCTGACAACTTTTCCATCTTCATTTAGCTTGTTCCAAAATACCTACTTCGTACCAATCACATTCTTATTTGCTGGTCTTAGGACCAACTCCCAAGTCAAATTCTTCTCTGTCTACATTCTAACTTTTCTTTCACTATTTTGATCCAATTTTCATCTTTGCATGCCTCAACCACTATTTTTGGTTCCACCTCATAAAGTAAATAAAAATTTAGTTGTTCCTCTGTCATAACAACTTTTCTTCTTGTTAGCACACTTTTTCTCTTATCTCCAATGATCTGAACTTCTAAGTGATTCTTCTACACATACTTAGTAGTCTTAGGATTCTTTTCTAGAGCTTCTTCCTCTTCAACTATCAACTCTTTTCCTTTTTCTTTAGCCTTTTCTTCTTCACTACAAGGGGGATTCATCAAATTCATATCCCTCTATCAGTACTAAAATTTTATGTGGTTCTTCATCCACTTTGACACTTGCACTCTCAATAATCTTCTTCAATCTCTTTTGATATAACACTTGCTTCCAAAAACTCTAAAATACTTCATAGTAGGGGGTTTACCATACCTTAACTCATAGGTAGTCTTTGAATTGTTTTCTCTTGCTTGGCCTATGTTAAGAATTTAGACTAAAGTATGAATTTCTTCTCTCTAGTAGACATCTGGAAGATTAGCTTCCTTCATCATTGTCCTAGCCACTTCATGAATTGCTATTTATTCACCAGTATGATCCTATATGATACATCCAACTCCAAATGGCCTAAGGTTACCTTGGGAAGCCCCATCAAAGTTTACCTTTAACCACCCTTCATTTGGAGGATATCATTTCAAATCCTTTCTAGGATTCTTGCTAAGTTGATCTTTACAAGCCCCATAAACAGGGGGGATTTTCAGTGCATGCCATCTCCTTTTGGTTTTCTCATCCCATAGCATAAAAATTGAGTTGTTTATACTTTTCCCTATTATTTTTGTGTTCACAACTTCCACAATGGTTAAATCAATTTTACTAATGATTCCATCAATTGATCTCTCTTTGTCTTGAAAATTTCATCTATTTGTGCTCTTTCCATTTTCCCAAATGATCATTAATGACACAACCTTCTACAAGCTTGAAAATAATGCCCTCCTCTTCATCACTAGCTACCCCATAAACATTTCCACCAAGCTTTGTGGGCTTAGAGAAGACCAACTAAGCTTCTCCATACCCCACTTCCAATAGCTCTCAACTACAACATAATGCAACAATAGATGGTTGGTTGATTCCTCCTCCTCACAATGCATCACACACCTATGCAGACAATTTATCCCTAACTTTAGCAATATATCTTATGTAAGGATCTTATTTTGACAATCAAGTCACATAAAGACTCCTACCTTCTAGAGACATTCTTCCCCCAACATAATTCTAGCAACCAACCTTCCTTCCAAACATCATTTTCTTCCAACAAGTACGTGATTCACACATTATACCAACCATTTTTTGTTGCACACCATCTCAAGCTATTAGCTTCTTCCCCAATATGTATATTTCATGCCTTCAAGATCCCTTTTAGCCTCTCCTTTTGGTCCACTGGTATATTCAAATTGTCAAATTTCTTCCACTTACAAACCCTGTCGCCTTCTTCTATTACTATTTCTACATAATCCCTCACTTTAACCCCCCAAGATTGACATAACACTCTCTTTGCCTCATCCAAAGCTTAAATTTCTCGAAGTGAACAAAATCCTTCCCATGAATCCTCCCAAAACCTTTCCTTCTCCCTATTCTAGATATCCCATGTTAAATGATTATCCACCATGCTTTTACATCTATGAAGTTCTATATCACTGAACCCTTTGGGGGATTATGGACGGTGATTCCTTTCCCATTCCCTAGAATCCAAATATTTATTTTTTAGGACTTTCACCCACTTTTAGTAAACATTTTTGTACATACTCCAAACTAATTTCACTCCCAAAGCATGAATTGGAATTGGCCATTACCTTATTCCTGCATTCCCTAATTCCTTCTAATTACATATTTTTCCCCAAGGCAACAATGGGATGCTATTATGATCAATACTTCCATTCCAAAAAAAATCTCCTCATCCATTTATCATTTTGATCAAAAAAATTATGAGGAAGTTTCATACATAGCATTGCATAAATTGGGATTGTTGAGATTATCGATCTCAACATCATTATTCTATCAACCATCAAAATGCATCTCCCTCACCAAGTTTCCAACTTACTTGTGCAATTTTCCAACAGTTTATCCTAGAATTTCATTTATTTACCCTTATGAATAGTGACATTCCCAAATACTTTCTTGGAATATTTCCAATCTTTATGTCAATAATCCTTGCCAACTCTTGTTGCTTCCTAATGTCCATGTTAAAGAAAGATACTTCAAACTTTTCATAATTTACCTTCTAACCTGAGGCCAAGCAATATCTATCAAATAAAAATTTCATAGATCTTGCTTCTCTCCTACTCGGAACCCCAAAAAGCATCATATCATTTGTGAACTGGGTATGGGTAAGGGGTTCCACATTGGGGGCTACCTTAATACCTCATCACCTCCCTCATAACCTTTCTTTTGTGATACTCCTACTTGAATCTTCGACCATGATGATAAAAAGTAAGGGAGAAATTGGATCACCCTACCTTACCCCATGTGAAGACGATAAGAAACCAAATGGGGAGCCATTAACTAGGATGAAAAATCTTGGACTCTTGATGCAACTCATCACCCAATCCATCCAATCATTGTAGAAGCCAAATTTCCTCATTACTTCATACAAGAATTCTCTGTCTACTCAATCATAATCCTTTCTTATATCCAATTTAAGTATCATACTATCTACTTTCACCTCTTGCACTATGTGAATGGCTTCATGAGCCAATATAATCCCTTCCACAATGTCCCTACCTAGAATGAATAACTCTTCTCTTCATATATTATAATAGGAAGTAGCCTTTTAAGCCTATTCACCATCACCTTCAAGATTATTTTATAAGTTATAATGTAGAGAAAAATTGGTCTATAGTCCTCTAGCACCATTGCTTTCACTTTCTTTGCAATAACTATAAAGGTATTATTCAACTCTCTTAGTAGAACATGCTTATTCCTAGATTCTTCCACCATTCTCACCAAGTCACCTTTCACCATTTCCCAGCAGGATTGAAAAAATCTTACTAAGAAACCATCTGGATCCAAGGCCTTATCTACCCCTAGCTAAAAGACTACCATTTTGACTTCTTCTTCAATTGCCCATTGCATTAGTTATGCATTTTGTCTTTCATTTTATTAGTGAGGGGATATTATTGATGATAATATTCCTCTCCTGACCCATTGCTTGATCTTCCTTTGTTAATAATTGCTTGAAGTACTCAACTGCTAGTGAGCCCATCTCATTTTGATCTTGGACAATCCTACCATCCATACCTTTTAGTTTAGGTATCCTATTGAATATCCTCTTGAATTTTGTGGAAATATGATTTTTTTTTGTATTCCTATCTCCTTCTTTCAGCCAACGCTCCCTCAAAATTTTCCTCTAGAATATTTCCTCCCTAGCCAAAAATTAATCATACTAAGCCCACAATTATTTCTCCTCTATATAAGATTTAGACACCATGCCTTTCTCTATTACTACCTCATTCAGGGCTTCTAAATCTTGTTTGAGTTTAAATTTATCTTGAAATATATTTTTTAAGTGATCCTTATTCCAAGCTTTTAGTTGTGATTTCAAAAAGCACAACTTCTTGTGGAACTAAAACTACCTTGTCCCACCAAATTTTTGGAGTTGTACTCCACCAATCAACTATTCTAACATTCAACTCCCATCTCTCAGCCACATATTTTGAAACTTGAAAGGGTTTCACTCTAGAGCATTATCCCATGAATTTTAACACCACTGGAAAGTGATTTGATCCTAAAAGAGAAAAAATACTTGCCTCATACATCACTAGAGCATCCTCCCATTCCCTATTGAATTATCCTATCACAAAAGAAATATCAAAGCAACTAATTTGCTATGCAACCAAGAGAGAAAAGATTGATCCAAAAACCAACTGATATGTGCAATGTATTAACCTAAATGGTACTGAATTACAATGAATATGTATGCTTATAAAATCAAATAAAAGAAAACCATAGATGAGGATTGCATTAGATTGTGACAAGGTCCTTAATTTAATGCAATGAGACAACTAGACCTATAATTAGCCAAATCTAATAATAAAAAAATACTCCTAAATTTAGCTTAAGTGAATAAATTAATAAAGGACTTAATAATTAATTATCAAGTGATTATCCTAATTACTCCAACACCCCCCCTTAAGATCAACCTAGGGAGAATTTATAAAACCTTGATGTAGAATGCAATTATGGGTGCATGGATGGGTCCCCAATACAATTCCTAACGAGGTACCCATGTACAAATAAATGAAACTCTCATAACTAGAGAAAGGAGAAAACCACATGAGAAAAAATCATCTCCAAAAGAGAAAAAAAATGAATGCACTAGTGAAAGAAGGATAGGTGGAATTAATGTGACCCCCAAAGGACTGATTCTATGACACAAGTACAATAGATGTCCTCCTGATAGGAGAGAGAAAAAGAGGATATGAATCCCCCAAAAAGAGAAAGATCCTATGCCAATCATGAATACCTGAAGACATAATTGTTGGATCTCAGATGTGATCATATGGTTTGTCCTTGATGACAAAATCCCTTTCAGTTGATTCTACTTGTTGACTATTTCATATTGGTTTCTCATGCTTTATCTTGGTACAACTTTGTCTATATGGTTTACATGTCTTGGCATTCAGTGGATAGTTTACATTCAAAATTTTAATATCTTATGGTACTGATCAATTTGAGCTTCATGTAGTCACAGGTTATCTTTTGTACATTGTTTTGGTGACAGTAAAAGAACATATCAGCGTGAGAATGCTTGGGTCTCCCTGATCCATTTCTCTGACAAATGTCTGTGTTGCCTATTGGAAAAATAGTTCTGATGTCATAACGATTTGATTTTACATATAGGCATCTTTCGGCATGACATTGATCATGGTCTTGGCGACAGAAGAAAAGTCTTTCGGCAGGAGTATTATATTCGGCATGTGGTCTCACCGAAAACATATTGTCTCACCGACTATGCACAAAAAGGTCTTATCAGCAAAAGGTTTTTCTTCGGTATGATGTATTAGTGAACCCATCAAGTCTTAGCAACTAAGTCTTATGAGGGGCTTTGAACGAGAGGATGGTATTGTCTCAGCGACAGAGGATATATCGGCATGAGTTTAAGGCTTTGGTATGTGGTCACAATGAAATTGCTTTGTCTCACCGATTGGAGGTTGAATGGGAACATATCGACAAGAGTTTAAGGCTTCGGTGAAGGTTCATAGTGAAAAGGGTTATACCTCACCGACTAATCCATGTGAAAGTCTATCAGCAAGAGCTGGGCAATATCGGAATAGGTCTCGGTGAAGTGGTTTTGTCTTGCCAATAGGGGCTTTTCTTCAATAGGTTCTCGGGGAGTGTCTTACAGATCATCACATCTGGGGTTTCACTTCGGCTAGACTTGGAGTATTTGGTTTAGTATCTTAGTGATTTCAAGTGTGTCTCACCGACTGTATGCATATGGAGTCTTATCGGTAAAACTAATGGCTTTCGATTTAATGTCTTGGCGAGACCTTGTTGTCTTACCAATTAGCAACAAATGGGTGCTTTTTGGTGAGAGATTTCAGTCGATATTGGATTTGACTTGTCTTAGCGACACACAAGTGGTTGAAGTCTTTTAGAAAGACATGGTGTGCTCTACAAGAGGTCTCCCTGACTTTGATATGTCTCACTGATGGAATTCAAAAGGACTTTATCAGTGTGAGATTTGTTCTCTCTTGGCGATCTGAGGTGAATTCGGGGTGTTTCGGTATGACATGAAACGATCTACAAGATGTCTCCCCGATGGTTTGAAGTTACAATGACACTCATAAGATAGAAGGATCGTTGGCAAGAAAAACCATGTGTCATGGTGACCAATGTGTATCATGTGGACTTTCAGTGAAATGTGGGGCAATCTACATAATGTCTCCCCAACAGCAGGATGTCACAGCGACTTAGAATGACTTTCAGTAAAACTAAGACCTGTCTACAAGATGTCTCTTTGATATCAAAAGGCTATAGTGATAGTGAATGGAACAAAAGGGCATCTTGGTGAGAAAGACTCTTGTGTCTCAGTGACTGAAACAGATATAACAGAAATGTGATCTCTGGGAAACATAGAAGATCTTCGATATGGTTTCTCCCCAATGACAGAAGGTCATGGCAATGCACAGGGACCAAAGGAATGATCAACATTATAATTTCCTTCGGCATACTTGTCTGGATGACTTAGTGAACGTTTAACAAACTCTATCTCTGTGGCCGATATGGATTTTTCTAAGTATAGGTGTTGGCCAACATCATTTGTTGACATCGAATCTCAGAATGGTTACATGGAAAAATATTCTCTGAGGATTTAGAGGATATGATTTTCTGTTAGTGGGCTATCATGGCTTTGATGAAAATCTTTTAGTTACAATTTGAAATCTCCTGTTTTAGTGTAGAAATTTAAAGCTCTCTAGATAGGCGTTACTCTGATTTTTACCATCATCTACAAACTGTCATGATTCAACTTCATATTCTAAAGTTAGCAAGAGTGTTTCAAAATCTTGTGAAAAACATTTTTTACAGATTACTTTATAACAGTCATACTTGAAATGTATATTAAAAAAAAAACCCAGTGTTGAAAATTGTGGAGGTGTTGATGGCCTGTAATTCTGAGAGATAGTTATTTTGGCCATATCAAGAGATGGATTGGAAAACTCTATAATACAGAGTTGGATTCTTAGAGTATGATGTAGATAAGAGTGTTGAGTTTCTTGAGCTTACTTGAAAATAGAGTGATCCTCTGATATTATTATTGTAATTCTGAAATCTGAGTAAGGGGTTGGTGCTCCTTGAGATTGGTGTCTCTAAATAAGGGGTTGGTGCTCCTTGAGATTTGTGTCTCTCAATAAGGGGTTGGTGCTCTTTGAGTTGGTGCTCAGAAATTAGCCTATAAGGCATTGTTAACAGTGGTTTTTTGAAGATTAAGCCAGTAAGGGAATTTAGGAGTGGTTTTTATACCCCAGGAGGGTTTTCCACTTGGCAAATCTTTTGTCTCTTTGTTCTTTTATGTGCTCACTGCTTTTCTGTGTTGTTGTTTCAGTTCACTGTTGAGATTATTACTATTCTCAATTCTGTTTATGAATGATTACATTCAACTCATGAATGCATTAATCAGAGTAATATTGAGATCAAATCTGAGCTATGTTTTGGAAAATGCAAATATCTCACTCAAATCATATTTTCATAAGTTGTCTAATAGACTGTTAATGTTGTCATATCTTTGTGCTTTCAAAAGTGATTACTTCTACTCTATTGTTGAAAGAAAAGGAAATCATAATGAAAATCTTGGTCGAAGTTGAAAAGTGTTGACACTGATTCACCCCCTCTAATTCATCCATAACTCCAACAATTGGTATCAGGCCTAGGGTCTAAACCACCTAGGATTGTTCATGGTTTCTTGGAGTACTTTGGTTAATATGGGAAAGAAAGAAGGAATAAGGGAAAAAGATGTTCTCAGCAAAATGCTAGTCATCATGTTCAACTGAATCTAGTATAAGGAATAACGAGGAAGAGTTCATAAAAGTAGCTCTGAAATGGTAGAGTATCCTAGATCTGGAACTCCTCAGTTCGAAGGAACAAACTTTATTATATGGAAAAATAGGATGGAAACATACTTACTTTCTTTAGGATCTGAAGTGTGGGCAGCAGTTGAAAAGGGTTGTACTACATCTGCAACATCTCCTTCCACTCTTGAGGAGAAGAAAGCACTTGAATTCAATACTAGAGCTATAAATGCTATTTTTAATAACTTGCCAAATAAAGTCATTACAAAAGTCATTCATTACAGCAGTGCTAAGGAAGTTTGGGACAAGTTGACTGAAATGAATCAGAATAGTGAGTTACAAGAGGAGATATCTTTGGGTACTGAAATAAGTTGTGAAACATCTAAGAGTGAAGAAGGTGTAAACCCTCATAGTTTTGAAAAGAAGTACAAGGAGATCATTAATGAATATTTAAATGATCAAGAAACTTGTGTAAAAGTAGATCAATCTTTGGATGAAGTTAACTCTGAACAGGAATATGATGAACCAAAAAGTGAGGTTGATTTGGAAGGTGAACTCCTATGTGCCTTAGATACTATTAAGCAGCTTAGAAAAGAAAACCAGTTTTTAACAAGACAACTTCAACAAAAAGAGATTTGGAAGTCAAGATAAAAGACAAGGATGAATTGTGTAATAAACTAGAAAATGAGATTGATTCTTTAAAGAAATGTTCAGATAATGATTCCTTGTTAAAAGAACTAACTCTTAAGGATGATATAATAATAAGTTAGAAAATCCAAATTGAAGAATATAAGAGGATTGCAGATGTTGTGAATTCTGATTTGGAGGTTAAAAAGATTGTTTGTCTAAAACTTGAAGAAGAGGTAGTTGCTTTAAGAAAAGAGATTGAAAGTATCAATGCTCAATCTGGTAAAATTCAGAAATTTGATCATAGTACTAATATATTGAATGAGATGTTAAGCAGGCAAAAGCATTCTAAAGATCCTACAGGAGTGGGATATGAGGTTGGACAAAGCTTTGCAGATAAATCTAAACATGAAACAATGTTTACTACTTCATATGAAAAGAAGTTTGCATCCAAGCAAACACCAAGGATGAAGGTTGATCTTGGTTATAGTATTGCTACAACAAAGGATAACATTGACACTAGAAGACAATCTAGAGGTATTCTTAGAGAAAGGAAAAATGTCTTCAGATCTTCACATCCTTGGCATGATCACTCATTCAGGTATAATCATTCTTTCCAAGGATATTGTTATGTTCGTAATGACTATGGTCATAAGGCAATTGATTGCATAAGATGGTCAAATAAGAATCATTCTAATGTCCCTAGAAATGAGGATGTGGTGTGTTACAACTATAACAATTTTGGTCACTTGAGAAGAGACTGTAGAATAAATACAAGTGATAATAATGTAGGGAACAATGCTGGAAATGTCTGTAGGAAGTCCTCTATTTCTCATAACAATCACAATGTCATTTTTTTCAGATGTAATAACATTGGACATAAAGTACAACAATGTAGATTCAACAGAAAGACAGGTACTTTAAGCAAACAAGTGAAAAAGTCCTCATTGGAGTGGAGAAGAAAGAGCAATCAAGATGACAAGAAGAGCAATAAAGATGCTTATGAGAAAACTCCTTGTGCACTCCTTGCACAAGTGTTGCCTACCAGGTCTTGAGAAGAAGCAAAGACTTAGGGGGAGTCTATTATGGTAATATATTTTACCCCTATGGAGTCTAGAATGAGGTATGACATCTTGCATTTTCTTTTGGTGGTATAAGATGTTAAGGAATGTTTTTGCTTGGTCTAGTGGTTGAC
>VDFB02374868.1:0-37554 GCA_007258455.2 Sequoia sempervirens | reverse complement strand
CATTAAAGTAAATAGCATTTCACACATTTACTATTAACAATGATGCAATCTTCCAAGGAAATAAACAACACATAAGATTTTTAGATTTTATCAAATCAGAATGCCGTCAAGCACATGCAGATTTGAGACAAAACCTTACTTAATTCCAGAATAACTCACAAGATTTCATTAATTTGTCAACTTAGATTAAAGTGAAACAATCATACCATTACCATGATACCAAATTGAGATGCATGCAAAAATAGGCGTAATCCTTTGATTAATCAATAATTTCAGATCTTCACAAAGTCAGTAGGCAAATCCATGCTGAGAGTGTATAAGTTCACTTGCAAAAATTACATCAAAATCGGATCCTTAGAAATGATCCAGAACCAAAGTTATATAGAAATCCAAGTTCCTATAATTGTGGGTCTAATAAAAAAGCTAACTGGAACTACCTCCAGAGTTTTAGTTCTAACTAAAAGCAAACTGAAAATAAACAAAAGCAAAAGTGGGTGCCCCTGTAATGTCCCTATTTTCTAGCCTGCCTAAGGAATAATAAATATTTTAATTATTTAATTTTACTAGGCAAAAAGTGCAAAGTTAAAAGGGTAATATTAAATAATTATATTAAAAGGTTATAAAGTGACATCAAGACATATTTTAATGATAAATTAATAAAGTCACTTTTAGGTAGGAAAACCCTAAAAGTGCAAAAAGGTATTATGAAAGGGATTTGAGAGCTCATTCTCTCATATTCTAGTTTTATTATTTCATTTGGGGGTTTGAAGTTTGGAGGAGCTCTTTGGAGTTTGAAACCCTAGGTGGTTTTCTTGCGGGTTCCAGTTTCGGGGTGAAAGATTCCTCCCTAGCTGGTGTTGGCGAATTCATCCAGGGTTCACATGTGCACAATAAAGCAAATTTATGAATCTCCTTCAGAGATAAATTTGAAGATAATCGCTTGATATTAGTTTGTCTAAGAAGCAAGGTTTGAAGATTCGGTTTTGAATAACATTCATGTTCATATCTGGTATATCATTGAAGATTTTAGAGATTATAAATAAATATATATTAAAACATTTGTGACCTAGCTGCTTGCTTGCTTGGTCAATATTATTTGTTGGTGAATGGATTCATTTAAATAATTGCTAATAGAGCATATAAGGACAAAACAAAAAGGACAAACTACTTCTCACTAGATAATTGGGTCCTGCTTGCTTGTTAGCTCATATTAATTGGCCACCGTATTAAGGAAAATTGAAGGCTGTCTAAGCTATCGTAGCAAATGAAGAATGATATCTATTGTATCTACATCGAATAGTTTATATCTCTTGTGAAGACTTCGGTCAACGATTCTAGGAATCATTTTATATTGCTCTGAATAATTATTAATGCCCTGCATAGCATTTAGGCCATAATCTTATATTAGCATCAGCATATTTTCGGGCCACATCAATATCTCCACCGGACCTCTTAGAGGTTGCCACCACCACTTTCTTGGTCAAAATAAAGACAAGTCTATTAATATTCTCGGTGAAGTCTCATTCGAAGCAATCAAACATTATTGTTGTTCGTACCATATTATCCATAGCATATGCTGGGTTGGGAGTCTTTGGAGATATACAACTTTACAAAGAATTTGCTGCGACGTGAAGAGTTGTCTTTAGGGGGTTGGAGCATTAAAGATCAAATACGTGAGATCTGGGCAGTATTCTGAGAATAAAGGAGTCGTGGATAGCAATTCTGTTCATTCGTGATCAGTGGAGTGATAGTAATGCACGCCTGAGCTCCTGCGTGTCCTTCTTGGAAGGAGTCTATATTCTTAAGTCGTATGGACCCAGTATGCATGGCGTGACAATATTCTGGAGCTTGTGTTTCTTCCTAGCTGCTGTCGGATGCTTTCTTGTCTTTGGCGGATTGAATCTAGGTCTTGTCGCCTTTAATACATTCTCCTTTATTTGTTTCCTGTTGGCTGGGAAAATACTGTAAGTTACCAATTGAATCTGAAACTGAGTTTGTGTAACAAATCTGCATTTTAGCTCAGAAATAGGTCTATAACAGACAACAATGTTTAATATCTGAACATAGTGCTTATCGCCACAGTCATATCACTGTTTATTCATAATCTTTGTATTTTTGAGACGATTTCTGAACTTGTATCGAACTGTTATAAATTTCTGAGCACCAATATGTTGCTAAGTCAGAATTATATGAAGTCAGAAATTTCATAATATTGTTTATCTGTGTTATTCATGCATTCTTTGGATCATAGCAGCATTAATCGTTTGGGGAAAAAATCGGCAAACCAAAAGTTCAGGATTTTTTGAAAAGATCGGGAAAAAATCGGATTTACAAAAAACACAAAAAATTGAAGAAAAACAGTCAGAAACTACTTTTTCAAAATATTTAATGGCATTTCCATAGCATACAGACATTGAGAGCAAATAAAATACAGAGTTCAATCCATGAATTATAGAAAATAGATTTTTGTTGGTTATATTCATATCGCTGATTACATTGCACAAAACATACTACAATTGCATAAATATCAGATGGTGACAGTTGTCTATGCTACACATTTTTCATACATGTCTACCAAAGCATTTTATCAAACAGTTCACTGCCTTGCTGCTATGGCTAAAAGCCTAAAACAGGTGCTTTTGAACAAGTTATGGATGATTGGAAAAAATCTATCAAAGCATAATAGTAAGCACAGCATAGACAAGCAGTGAATGTTTCAAAAATGCCTCAAAGAAATGCGTCTCATGAGATGGAATGCCATGACAATCCATAGCAATTTGCTTGTCATGGCATTTGTTATGGCATTCCATCACCATGAGACCACATTTCTTTGAAGCATTTTTTCAAATAGTTCACTACCTTTCTATGCTACCACATTTTTCATACATGTCTACCAAAGCATTTTATCAAACAGTTCAACGCTTTCATGCTATGGCTAAAAGCCTAAAACAGTGCTTTAACAAGCTATGGATGCTTAGAAAAAATCTACCAAAGCATAATAGTAAGCAATAACATAGACAAGGCAAATTGTTTGAAAAAATGCCTCAAAGAAATGCAGTCTCACGGTGATGGAATGCCATGACAATCCATAGCAATTTGCTTGTCATGGCATCTGTCATGGCATTCCATCACCATGAGACCACATTTCTTTGAGACATTTTTTTCAAGCAGTGCATCGCCTTGTCTATGCTACCGCATTTTTCATACATGTCTGCCAAAGCATTTTATCAAACAGTTCATTGCCTTGCTGCAATGGCTAAAAGCCTAAAACAGGTCATTTCAAACAAGCTATGGATGCTTGGAAAAAATCTATCAAAGCATAATAGTAAGCAACAAGCCATGGTCTCATGGTTTTTCTTGCGCGAAAATCAGCTTGATTTTATTCACGTTTTTTTGCAAATTTTAAACATGTTTTTTTGGCGATTTTGCAGTTTGAAACGGAAAAAAAATCATTGACCAAAAAGTCAACAATTTTTTCAAAAAATCGGGGAAAAAATCGTCCAGCTTGTAGATTTTTTAAAAATCGCGATTAATCGGGATTTTTTGCAGATTTATGCTTCTATGCTTTGGATTGTATCAAACAATATATCTATGATGTTGACTTAGTTTGATAAAATAGAATATCTATCAAACTTGAAAGTCAATCAAAAAACTTCACTTTGTTTGGAAAAGGTTCTTACAGTGGTATCAGAGCTCAGTTATCTTGCCAACCTGTTGGGTAATTGGACTTTGTCTCAGCTAATCAACTTCAGATCAAAAAATTCAGTTTGGGCTACATGGCTACTGATAGTGATCCGTTGAAGGTTTTGTTTGAATCATTGAAGCAAAATCAGATTTCCATTGAAAAAGCATTTGAAATATGGTTCAAAGAATAGGAGGGCATCAAAGTTTTCCAAGAGAGATTGAAGTTTATTGGTAAGAAGCTAAAACACTTACCTCAGGCTAAAGTAGCTATTCTTCGTATTTTGGAGGAAGCAGACAGTTGTCTTTGTAAGGTTGGACAGTCACCTTCTCAGGCAATGTGTAAAGCTTTGACTCCATTAGTGCACTCATTGGTCATGCCCGAGTTGATGAGACATCAGGATGAGGAGATAAGACTTGTAGCTATCAGTTGCATTAGTGAAGTTGTGAGGATTATAGCTCCTAAAGCACCCTATGATGATGATACAATGAAAGTAATACTTCAGCTGATGGTGGAGAGTTTCCAGGGGTTACATGATGTAAAAAGTCCTACCTTCGGGTAGAGGGTTAAAATCTTGGAGATTATGGCAAAGGTTAGGTTATGTTACTTCCTGGTTGATTTTAGGTGCAATGATTTGATTCTCTAGATGTTTGATTACTTCATTTATGAAATCAGGAAACATCATTCAGATAATGTGAAAACAAGTATGCTCAGTATCTTATATCTGATTCTAGATGAAGGTGATGATGTTTGCACATAGTTAAAATCAGATTTGTTGATCATTTGGAGGAAAGAGCAACATGTCTCAATTGCAGCATATGATTTCACGAAAAGATTGGTTGAGCAGAAGATTGAGAAGTTCAAGGAACAGTTGACTGCAGAAGAATTAATCTCACTTGGTATACAAGTTCCACCTTCTCTACATGAAGAATGCAGGCCATCATCCAGTGAATCAGCTGAGTTGGATGATGAGATCAAAGAACAAACCAAGACCTCTTGTGTTGTGACACCTAATAAGGGCACTGATGGTGATTCTATAGGTGGAATTAGCGTTGTCCTAATTCCAAATCAGAATATATGCACGGATGCTTTCACAGAAGGAAACAGTTGTGTGATTCAAGCACTTGAGGAACAATTTGACGCTTCTTTAGGTGAAGTAAAAGTTGTTCATAAACCCAACAGTCTGTACAACTTGGAGAACCAATTGAAGGTGAGCAAAGATGAGATTGTGGCAGCGTTATCTCATCATGATAAAATGCATAAGCTGATTGAAAATCATTTTTGGATGGTTCAATTGGAGAGAAGAAAAAAAGGAATAGAAGCAAAGTCTCCTCATGATAGTTTGCAGGTAATCAAAGAAGGGATGGGGGCAATGAAATTAGATTACTAACACTTTCTTTCAGATTGTGACCACCTTCTCAACCTCGTTGAAATATATTCAGATGCCTTAAGAAGGAAAGAAAAGGAAGTTGATAAGCTCTCTCTCTCGAGCTTAATGTTTTTAGGGATTCCTTGAAGAGTACTCAGTTGGCTCTCCAAGAATCTGAGATCCATGTTGATGAGCTTTGCTTGGAGTTAAGCTTGGCTCAATGTTCGTCAGGTACAACAAAGACTTAGTTGTCTATGGCAATAGCACATGATGAAGAAAGTAGTGTGAAGTCTCCTACCGTTCACACTCAGGATGTAGGTGTGGTGCCTCTTGTGTTGGTTAGGCAAGGGGAGTCATTTGGTGAAGGATGCATTGTTTTTGATCTCGAGAGGTATATGCTCGAGTTTCAGTTGGGTTGCTGTCTATGGTGTGGAGATATGCATGAGGGCAGAAGTAACCCAGCCCTAGCCCCTTGGGTTCTACCTCCTATTTTGTTAATTTATGGCTGTCCTACTTTGCTGGTTAGAGTTCTTTTAGGATACACTTTGAGGGCAGCAGTTGTTTGGATGGATAGGAGAGGTTAGGATTGCCACTTGGGTGTTGGAGGTTGGTTTGATGTTGAGTTCCTATCATCCTTTGACAGTAGTGATACATTCTGCTTCATCATAGATATGATATATAGTTTGCATGGTGCTGTTCTGATTTATACCAGCAACTTGTCAGGGGTTGGTATGTGTTTCTATGCACCTATGTTGGGCATTTTTTAGATTCAGAGGAGACCAATCAGTGTGGAATGGATTGTTGATGATATGGACACAACAATCTTGGCTATAGGCTATGGCGTCATCGGTGATTCAGGCACGGAGCTCTACATTGGTAATGTAGAGATTGTTATTGAACAACCATGTATAGAGAAGATGATTTCTTCTGAGAGTTGTACGATGGATCCTAGTGCTGTTCCAACTTTTGATTAGGAGGGTTGCAGAACATCATCTAGGGAGGAACATAGTATTCATGATGATATATTTCTTTATTTTGAAAGCAGATCAAAACATTCTTTTTTATGCAGTTGATAATAACCTTTGGCCTACCGAGAGGCATGAATGGAAGAAATAGTTGTAGGTCACTAAAGATAAGGTTGAACAAACCTTATTTTTCTTTGATAGCACGCGAAAGTTTGTGGGTTATATCCTTGGGTCAGTTGAATTTGAGGAAAGACAGGGAAGAGTATTGATTGGAGTTTCTACTTCTAGCCAATGCTTGTGTACTATCAAGCATGCCTTGGAGGAAATAGAATCAGACTACCTCCATTTGCTTTCTGACAGGGACCTTGCCGTCAAGGCTACAGAGGGAGATGATGGTGTTATTACAAGTTCGATCTAGCATGTTCTGAGTCATGAGTCATCTTTGGATGATGGTAGTGAAGTAGGGAATCCTCATGACTACTCTGGGATTCCATTGACTCGGACAGGTGAATTTCACCTCAATTACACAATGAGGTGTGTTCATCAGTTTACCTTCAACCCGCATACACAAGAATTGATTGACTTTGATGACATAGAGAGGTGGGTTGAATAAGGGGTTTTCTAGTTCACTCTGGTGTGATATATCTTCGACTATAGGGTTTGAATAAAAAAATTGGAAGTCTCCCACTTTGCTTTTTCCTGATAGTTGTTACCAGAATTAGGAATATGAGACTAGGCTTGTTTGGGTTCCTGAGGTTATCAGAGTGGCGCAGCGGGAGTTGACAGGTGTTGGGAGTGATGGGCTTCCAGTTTTCCCATGGGACCCAGGTGGAGTCCACCTATGGATAGTCATGATACATGAGGCTTGTCACCATAGTGCTTGGAGTTGGCGTGTTGAGGATGATTTTCAAATTTGATCATTTGGGATCTGGGTGGTTGGTGGACAGATGCAGTCGGTATTTTTCTCTGGCTTCCAGGCTATGGCAGCTGGATTGGTTTGCAGCCGCAGATTGCTTGAAGGAAATAATCTTTGGAAAGGGAGGATTGTAATGTCCTTGTTTTCCAGCCCGCCTAAGGAATAATAATTATTTTAATTATTTAATGTTACCAGGCAAAAAGTGTAAAGTTTAAAGGGTGATATTAAATAATTATATTAAAAGGTTATAAAGTGACATCGAGACATATTTTAATGATAAATTAATAAAGTCACTTTTAGGTGGGAAAACCCTAAAAGTGCTAAAAGGTATTATAAAAGGGATTTGAGAGCTCATTCTCTCATATTCTGGTTTTATTATTTCATTTGGGGGTTTGAAGTTTGGAGGAGCTCTTTGGAGTTCGAAACCCTAGGCAATTTTCCTACAGGTTCCAATTTCGGGGGTGAAAGATTCCTCCCTAGCTGGTTTTGGCAAATTCATCCAAGGTTCGCACGCGCATGATAAAGCAAATTTATGAATCTCCTTCGGAGATAAATTTGAAGATAATCGCTTGATATTAGCTTGTCTAAGAAGCAAGGTTTGAAGATTCGGTTTGAGGGTTTTGAATAACATTCATGTTCATATCTAGTTTATCATTGAAGATTTCAGAGATTATAAATAAATATATATTAAAACATTTGTGACCTAGTTGCTTTTTTGCTTGGTCGATATTATCTATTAGTGAATGGATTCATTTAAATAATTGCTGATAGGGCATATAAGGACAAAACAAAAAGGACAAACTACTTCTCACTAGCTAATCGGGTCCTGCTTTCCTGTTAGCTCATATTAATTGGCCACCGTATTAAGGAAAATCGAAGGCTGTCCAAGCTGCTGTAGCAAATGAAGAATGATATTGTATTTGCATCGAATAGTTTATATGTCTTGTGAAGACTTTGGTCAACGATTTTGGGAATTGTTTTATATTGCTCTGAATAATTATTAATGACCTACACAACATTTCTGGAGGCCATAATCTTATATTAGCATCAACATATTTTCTGTCCACGTCAATATCTCCACCGAACCTCTTAAAGCTTGCTACTGCCACTGTCTTGGTCAGAATAAAGACAAGGTGAAGTCTCATTCGAAGCAATCAAACATTATTGTTGTTCGTCCCATATTATCCGTAGCATATGCTAGGTCAAGAGTCTTTGGAGATATATAGCTTTACAAAGAATTTGCTGCCACGTGAAGAGTTGTCTTTAGGGGGTTGGAGCATTAAAGATCAAATACGTGAGATCTGGGCAGTATTCTGGGATTAAAGTAGTCGTGGATAATAGTTACGTTCACTCGTGATCAGTGGGTTGATAGTAATGCATGCCTGAGCTCCGGTGTGTCCTTCTTGGAAGGAGTCTATATTCTTAAGTCAGTCGTATGGACCCAGTATGCATGGCGTGACAATATTCTGGAGCTTGTGTTTCTTCCTAGTTGCTGTCAGATGCTTTCTTGTCTTTGGTGGATTGAATCTAGGTCTGGTCGCCTTTAATACATTCTCATTTATTTGATTCCTGTTGGTTGGGAAAATAGTGTAAGTTACCAATTGAATTTGAAACTGGGTTTGTGTAATAAATCTGCATTTTAGCTCAGAATTAGGTCTATAACAGACAACAATGTTTAATATTTGAACATAGTGCTTATCGCGACAGTCATATCACTGTTTATTCATGATCTTTGTATTTCTAAGACAATTTCTGAATTTGTATTGAACTATTATAAATTTTTGAGCACCGATATGTTGCTAAGTCAAACTTATATGAAGTCAGAAATTTCATAATATTGTTTACTTGTGCTATTCATGCATACTTTGGATTGTATCAAACAATATATCTATTAAGTTGCCGGTTCGGGTACAGGTTCAGATGCGGGTTTGGGTTCGGGTTCGCTGGTTCGACAATTTTTTTTTTCCTAGGGTACGGGTACGGGTATGGCCGTACTATATATATATATAAAATTATAAATTTATAAACATAATGATAATGCCATAGACTCATAAGCATGCTCAAAATTATAATCATATGATCATAATGCCATAATGCCATAGAATATTGAAACAATGAAATACGCCATACGGTAATACCTCATATAATCTTGTAATCATATTCATAATTTGCAAAAATGTAAATGTAAATACGCCATAATGCCATATAATCTGTAATCATATTCATAATTTTTTAGCTTGGAGGCAAAAAAATGGTGTTTTTGCTCTTTTGAGTTTGCAAAATGAGCCTCATTTGGTCGGCCAAGTCAATATAAGGCAATTTGGGCACTTTTTAGGGTTTTATTTTTTGTTTTAAGTTGAGTTTTTGCCTTTTTCTAGGCTGGATGACGTGGGTCGTCCCAGGTCCTTCTGGGTTCTCCCTGGGTTTGGCCAAGGTTCTCCATTTTCCATCCGGGTTCTCTGTGGGTCCTTCTGTGAAGGACCCACAGAGAACCCGGGTGGAAAATGGAGAACCCACGCGAACCTAGAGAAGAACTGAACTAGACCCAAAACCCACATGTATTTTGGCCGGTTCGGGGGGCTAAAATGAAGAACTCGGTAACAGAGTATATCTATGATGTTGACTTAGTTTGATAAAGTAGAATATCTATCAAACTTGAAAATCAATCGAAAAACTTCACTCTGTCCGCAAGGGGTTCTTTCAACCCCAGTTTGAGTCTCAGTTAAACTAAACTAAACTTAGGAAATAAAAAGTAACTGAAGGAAACTAAAAACTAATTGAAGTGACTATTAGTTAACCAAAATTCCAACGCCAACTTTTTTTCTTAGATCTAGGCATTGGAATTTCACAACTGTTTATTGAAAGCATAAAACATAACACAAAAACACCTTTTCTTTAGCTATTTTTGGAGGTTGTCAGTGAATGCTGACACCACTTTGTTCATCTTCTCCATAGCTGGTCCTTTATGGTATCGGATCTTTATTCTTTGATCAAACGCTAATTTTTCCATCTGCTGTTGTAGACTTTTGAAGTCATCCAATTCTTCCTGAAGAGAATGAAGCCTAGCCTTCTTATTCATCATCTTATCGATACTCGCCTGTGTCACCTGTTCTTGCATTTGACTTTGCAGCTCCTCAACCATCTTGCTGTGATCTCTCACCAACACAGGCATATCCCAAAATGTGCAATCCAAGTTTTCAATTGCCTAATGGATGTTATTCATTGCTTGCTCAGCTTGGCCTCTTTCTTTTGTTTAACTTGGCTTTGCACTTATTCAAAATTTTCACATGGAACTTGGCTGCTCTTACCCATTTTGGGAGCTTATCTTGGTCCTCTTCTTCAATTACAACAGCCTTTAAGAGTTCCTCCATTCATGTCTCATTTATTTGATGCAAAATTGGGATGTAATCTTCCTAGACCAATAATTCCTCATCAATGTTCAGCTCAATTTGCTGAGTTGCATTGTCTTCATCACTAATTGAGTGATAAGACTTTATTAATTCCTTTAGCACTTTATCTGCGAAGTCAAAAAATATTCTTTCCTTTGCTGCATTGCTGGTATCCAACCATCTGGGTCAGAATGTCTAACCTCACCTTTCAGAGCAGCCTGCAACGCAAACTCAAGATCTGCAACAACAACTGGTCCAATCAAATTATTAATACACGCTATCAATTGAGCTACCTGAGCCTTTAATTCTTCTTTTGTATTTTTGTCCTTTTGCATCCTCTTCAAAATTGCAGAAATAGACATTTGGGGAGACTCCTCTCCTTCTCTGGTTTGGACTCCAAGATCCACTTGTTGAATTTGATAGTCCTCTAGCCTTATTTTAGACTCGAACTTATCAACCAGTGGGACAACTATCTCTGCTGTTCTATTCCCTTATTCGTCCACTATGATGGTTAATATCCTTCGGGCTCTCTTCCTTCTACGGACTAGAAATTGGAAAGCTTCCAACAATATACTCAAACTTTGGTCTGAGATTTCCACATACGTTCGTTGTCTTCTCTGAATAGTGTGATTAAACTATACTGGCCCAACCGCGGACATTTCTTTGCTAGGGGAAGAGAGGACTTCTATATTATGGGAACCTTCAGCATCGTCTTCTTGTTCGGCTTCCTGTTGTCCAGATTCTTGTGCAACCTCTTCTTCTCCCTATATCTTCTCTTCATCATGATGCTACTCCTCATGAGTCTCTTTTGTTTTGATCAACTTCCTGCTCCATATGCTCTTCTTGCACATTCTCTTCAGTAGGTACTTCTTCAACATGGGTTTCTTCTACATGAACCTCTTCTTTATGTAGTTCCTCAGTATGCACCTTTTCAACACGAACCTCTTCTACATGAGGGGGTTGCCTTTGTGCTTCCTCTTCTCTTGGAGGTTCTTTCTCTACTTCTTCCAACACTATCTCAATAGGAATGTCTTCCTCTTCATGAGGTGGTTCATCTTTGGGAAGAGGAGGAGGAGGTGTACCAGGTGGAGGAGTTGGAAGTCTGTCTCGTGGAGATGGAGAAGGTGAAGGCAATCGAGATTCATGAGGGGGAGAGGAGTAATAAGTTTGTTTGGCTTCCTGCTGGGGACCCCCTAATTTTTATCCCATTCGGGTCTTTTGGCTTTGGTTTTGGGTGGTTTTGCCGCTGTCTCTCTTTGTTCCTTCTATCTTTTCGGGGATGTACCCATCTGTTGGCCCAATTTGGAATTTTGGCTAAGTCTGGAGTGCGTTTTGACAGATTAGGGTTTTTATTCTTTAGGCTTGGTTTGGGGTTAAATTGAGTGAGCAAATTGAAATATGAACTTAACACTACAATCAGGGGGCTTCAGGTAGGATCCCATTAAAATTTCACTGAATTTTGACAACTGACTATTTTTAGTAAGTACTCAATTTGGGACCTTTTCCTTAGGGTTTTGGAAATTTTGATCACATCACTGAGTTTAAAACCTTTCAGAGGGGTTGCATGCAAAATTTGAATGAATTATGAGAACTTACTATTTTTAGCAGGTCCATCTTTGGTAGGTGTGATGTCACATGAGTAGACACAAATCTTCAGTCTCCAGAATAGAGCAGTAAGCAACAAAAACGACGTCTAACGGAGGTCTACAAAAGCGCATGCAACAAAATTAGGGTTTCCTACTTTTAAGCCTTAAATGAAGGGCAAAACTCGAGAAAAACTGAAAACCGATGTATCCCACTGCGATCAACATTCTTCAAGGAATCTACTGGTAAAATTTGAGCGCATTCCGCACACTTACTATTTTTAGTAAGTCACTTCTAGAACAGGGCTAAAAATAGTAGGTGAGCGCAAAAGGCAGCTGTGAATAGGTCAGTCAAGCCATGAGGACCACGTTGAAGCAATATCAAATCTTGAGGAAGTTGAAAATTCATGAAAATCACGAGAACTTCGAAGTTTGCTAAAAATGGAAAGTGAGGGCGAGCAGAGCAAAATTGACTAAGTGTCAAAGTTTCTTCCCCATAGGTGGATATGCGCCCTAAGGAGGACAAATAAGCTAGAAATTTGGCTAAGTTATGAAAATTTTAAGCTCCTGTCTCATATGCGCCCATGGCACCAGGAGGACATGAAAATTTCTCTAAGTGTTGGAAACCTCTCAACACTAGGTAGGAAATGCGCCCAAGGAAGAGTGAGTGGAGATGGAGAAATTTTTAAGGCATGAATGAGAGGTATGAGGTGTACCTAGAGCACAAGATGAAGAATGTGCCCTAAGGGATGATGGTAAATGCACCCTACAAGGAAGAGGTTGGATGAAAGTTTCTAAGGCAACAAAAATAAAACAATACCCTCTAAATGCGCCCAACATCCTAGGTGGTAAATGCACCCTTGAAGAGGACATGAGAAATGCGCTGAAAGAAGAGACCAACTGCTCCTAAATGTGCCCAAGTACAGGACTCTAATATACCCCATCAAATGCGTTCAAGAAGAGTAAGCTACATGAAAATTTGTCTAAGGCACAAACTCCAAACAATAAGGTTAGAATGCGCCCTATGAGAAGAAGGCTTCAAATGCGCCCAAGGTGGAATGAGTGGAGGTGAAAAATATTCTAAGGCAGAAAAATAAGAAGACCCCCCTCCAAAATGCGCCCTAGGATGAGGCCTCAAATGCGCTCAAGGTGAGATGAATGGAAGTTGCAAGAATTTTCTAAGGTATAGAGCAATGAAGACCCCCCCCTCATATGCGCCTAGCACACAGAAGTCTAAATGTGCCCTCAAAATGGAAAATTTTTCTAAGGAAAACATGGTGACATCAAGGGTAAAATGCACTCTAAGCACACAAACTTCAAGATGCACCCAACACAATGACAACAAGGCTCCTAAATGCGCCCAAGAAGAGACAAGGTAATATGCTCCCTCAAGATGAAGTGAAACTCAAACATCAACCCCCTAAGTGCGCCCAACATAAGAAGTGGAAAATGCGCCCAAGTGAACAAGGTAGATGAAATTTCCTAAGGCATGAAATGTGGAGCTAGACCCTCAAAAGCGCCCAAGGTGGAGTGAGTGGTGTAAAAAAAAATTTCTAAGGAAAAAATAATGAGAATACCCCTCCCCCTCACCCCTCCAAATGCACCCTCAACACTAGATCAAGATGCGCCCTAAGAAGAGGAGGTGGAGAATTTTTTCTAAGGCATTGGAAATCAAACATGAAACACCAAGGGGTCATATGCGCCCAAATCACCAAGATGGGAGGCAAAATAAATGAACACGTAAGATGCTAAATACGCCTAAGGCACAACATAGAAAATTTTAAAGGCTGGAAATATCAATGAGATAAAATAATTTCCCCCACGAATATTTTTGAGATAACAAAGTGTTATGAGAAGTTAAAAGGGAAATTTGAAATAAATCAAATGATTCCCCTATGAACATTTAAAATAAAAAAATGTTAACGAGCAGTTAAAAGGGGAAAATTTGAATTTTGCATGGGAAATAATGAGAAAGGATCCTGAGGAGGAGACTGACCTGGCAATCGAGATGGAGGAATTCCTCAGTAGAATCAGCGGGCCACCAGAAAAGAAGAGAGCCAAGAAATTCTCGAAGATATCTACAGATAAGTCCGGTTCTCGTACACTTCATGTGGCTGTTCCCAGGGAAGAGTGTGACCGAGATGTGGCTGTCCTTGGAAATTATGTGGTCACTATTGTGGAATTAGGCCGCCCTACGGGAGCTCAGATAATTGAGGAGTGTGATAGCTCCTATTAGGCTCTAAAGGATAGGTTGCTCCGGACGGAAGGAAAGTACAAGAGGCTGAAAAGAGAACATAAGACGTTGATTGGTTATGTGCAGCACTCAGCCCGTCCGTGTGGACAGTCGAATCTGATAGTTGATCTTCCGACTGAGCTTCCGAGGGAATCAATTAGTGGCCTGGAAGATTTGAAGAAGATGGCTCAAGAGGCAGACAAGTGGGTTGGCAATATTCGTGTTGAGGCAGAGAAGTTCATTGATGATCTCGCCTACTCTTTTCAGCAGGCCTTCAATATTCTTACGCGCATGGATAATGTTGATCAAGCTTGGAATGAAACCCATATTTATCAAGATAAAACTGTTCCTCGCTTGGCAGCCTTGATGCATATGCCCACACAGACTCTGGTTGAAGGAGGAGTGATCCGGGAGGACGATAGATATGATTTCTTGGGTTGGTATTCTTCAGCATTCATAGGTCGAGGCTTCTTCGATACAACATAGGCAAAATTTGTTAGAGTTAGGAAGGCTATGGGAAATATACAAGGAGTCTTGAACACACTTGAAGCTTTGTTTGGCAAAAGACTGACTCTTGAGGAGGTGACTACGGATGGCTTGAAGAACAGATTGGGGCCTTTCTTTTCGGATGTAAGGTCATTTGTCCAGGTGGATTTTGAGAATATTTAGACCTTCTCCAACATCATCCAGAGCACTCACGATGCCTTGGTTGCTTGGGGTAAATCATGTACTCGGCAAGGACAAAGCAGTCACGGTGCTTGAATTTCAGCTCAACCATATTCCACCCATCTTAGTTCAGGAGGTTGAGGGAGTATTGACCAAATCCATCTAGTTTGCAGTCAAAGAGAAGGACAATGGGAACGCGTTTCTAGATGAGAATCTTCTGGAAGATGGTGGGCATTAAATGCTCATAGTGGTCAAAGGGAGAGAGTGAGCATTTTGTGCTCATTTATTACCCCACTCCACTTTTTGGCCGTTTTTAGGGCAAAATATTGACTAGGGCTTATGTGGCTCGATCTAAGCCGTTCATTGTAATTGAATTTGAGTCGTCCGTTGGACCGAGCCAGCTATAAAAGGGGCATCTCACCCTCATTTGTGCATATAGATACAACATATAGAATAGTAGAGAAGGAATAGAGAGAGATTGATAGCATAACATAGATTGATAGCTTGATAGATAGGAAGAGGAAGGAAAGTTTTCAATTGAATGCTTTGTAAGAGATTGTTGTGAACACTCCTATAATAAAAAGAGTTGTCATTGCTTGTGATTTCATCTTTTATTGTGGGTAGCTAGCAAGGTTTCTTCGTTCTTCCAATTCACATAGAATCTTAAAGTAGAACTTAGAGTAGAATAGATTTCATTTCATGCAAGTAAATAATTGTGGAATGTGGTGGTTGAATTGAACAAGCTTCGCTAATCCATACCACTAGTGGGCTCATTGATGGTGGGTTCACCTTGTGTGGTCAATTGGAATAGTTTGGACCTAACTTCGATTATGATTTACATGTTGGTATGTGTCGTTGTGATGGTGTCTTCATGTTGAATTGTAATCTGAATATTTCTAGTTACTCCTTTGAAGATTGCACCAGTTTTGTGGAAGTTGTCCAAGGTGAGGCAAAGCAAAGCTGAGTTGAAGTTTGTAAGAATTGATCGCCACATCCCGCGCCTAGGGTAGACCAGAATTTTCTTAATCCCTGCAGTCATTCAAATTCAATACTTTCTGGTTAGCTTAGGAAACTCGAGCTTCATTGACAAATCTACCGAATCTTGAAAAATCCCTTTCTCTCGAGTGAATAATTGCGTAAGTCCCCTTGAAATACTAGCAAATCACATCAAGCCAACCGAGTCTACGTCTATTGCATAAAGGAACCTTGAAGTTGAATGCATGATCTTTCACAATTTTAGCATGTAGGAGATTTTGATCAAGAGAGGAGAGAGTGACCGTTGGAAACTTTATTTTGTGTTGGTGCGGTCATAAAACACCCGTCAACAGGTAGGTTCACCCCTTGTCTTCTCTTTAGTTGGGACATCAACAACAGTGGATGGTCCTTCCCTGGCCTTATCCCTTTCTTTAACTGCAGTAGATGATCCTTCCCCTTTCTTAGTCTTCTTAGTTGCCTTTGCTAGTGCTGGCAGTTTCATCATTGGGAAGGGACGCTTCAGCCACTAGGGAGAACGGACTATAACATCTTGTGCCCTTGCTTGAATGTCATCATTTTCATTCACCGAGCAATCTTCATTAAAAATCGATTGATTATAGACCTTTTGGTTTTGGGAAGAAAGTTCGAGGATCTTTCCATCATCTTTTGCCTCTTTAGCCACACGGGCTTCTGTACAATGCTTGATCAAATTTATTGTCAACTGACAATAATCTTTCATCCCTACTTCGAATTCTTCTTCACAATTTTCCCAGTGATCTTTAATCTTAGGCTCATGGATAAAGAAGGAGCCTATCACCTTGCCAATCTTACCAATTGGATCGAATCTGCCCTTGGCATCATTGCACAACACCAAATTATACTTAGATATTTCCACATCTGCACTCTTTGCATTTTGCATATTGGCACATGAATATACCCCTGCTTGAATGGGGAAGTTGTACCCAGGCTTATGTTTCCCAACAATGAGTTGGTGTACTTCAATTACTTGTCTGCACACTTCCAATAGAATTATTTGGTCTGAGGGGTATCTTGGAAGTTTATATGGCATCTTATGAAAGCCTAACACTGTGATGTTAGAGAAGGTCTTAAACTGGATGTACTAGTTTCCCACACTCCTTAATGCTTCCATGGCTTCATTGGAGGGGTATCTTGGAAGTTTATATGGCATCTTGTGAAAGCCTGCCACTATGATGTAAGAGGTGGTCTTAAACTGGATGTACCAGTTTCCCACACTCCTTAATGCTTCCATGGCTTCATTGGAGATCCTTCTAGAAAAATCTCCTTCTAACCCTCTGATTACAACATAAATAAAGTTGTCATTGACAACATAGAAATGATCATAGCTATCCTCCAACTTCAGTTGAGGATAATGTTCTTAAATGGTCACTTCTCTAAGCTCAAAGGAACCAATTCTATCCAGTCCCGGGAAGGAGGCTTGAGCAGATAGCAGATAAACCAAGTAAGAAGTCATATAGAACTTGGAAGTTGTAAGAACAGTGCTCAACTGGTCATGGATGGCATCACTTATGAGAGTAACCCAATAAATTTTCTTCTTTGTAGCATCATTGATGGTTTTGATGAATTTCACCATCCATGAGTAGAAGTCTCGAGCGTGCTGATACCCAAACACTCTGCTTAATAGGACAATTAAATCCTTGATGTCCTCCTTAAACTCAGCTCTATGTTGCACCCTAGCCATTTTGACAGCTACTTTCTTGGGGTTGACCAACATGTTATTATTAACGTAGTTCAGGTTTTCTACGTCATGATCATCAAAGTGTTTAATAGCCTTCTTCATATCCATTGCTTCATATTTTGGTTGAGTAGGAATCCTGGAAATCTTCTCAATCATATGTGCAGTCACGTCAAGGACAACCTCTCCTGATGATCCCATCGCCTTTCTGGTTTTATGGTTGCAGTACTGGGCACAAGTAAGGACCAAATCTGGAGATTGAATGATCACAAGAAAAGCAGGGGGACGCTAGGGGACCGTTCCCAGCCATCCCCTTGTTCTTGGGACGTCCTAGGGGCAGGGACGAGCCATTTTAGGTAGGGGAAGCGTCCCCGGGTTTCCCTGTGACTTTGTGAAGACTAAATTGCAGATTTGTGAGAGGAAGTTTTTGGCAGATTTGTGAGAAGGCATTAGAGCAGATCTGAGGAGTGGCAAGTTAAAATTATTCATATTGTTCTTGTGAAGGTTGGAGCCTCTTGTTGAAGAGATTGGAGTCTCTTGCTAAGTTGGTGCTTAGTAGTGAGGATTGGAGTCTCTAGTGGGTTGGTGCGTACGATTTTTTGTAAGAAGATTTAATGCTAGCAATATTTTGCTGTGGTTTTCTCCCGTAAGGGTTTTCATGTAAAATTGTGTGTCTCTTGTGCATGTTTTTATTTGCTACATCTTACATGAATGATATTGCTATGGTAATTAGGGCTGCAAGTAATATTGCTATGTTTGATTAAGTAAAGAAGAAATAAAGTTTTGATCTATATTGATTCACCCCCCCTTCTCAATATAAGTGTTTGTTTCATCAGTATTTGCATGATGATGTGATATTGTACTCTTTCTATTCAATTCCAATAGAAAACACTTCCTTGACATTTTACATACTCTTTTGTAACTTTATTTTGTATAAAATTTTTTTTTTTAAGGAATTTAAATATTCTTTAAGTTTTCAAGTTTTGTTGAATTCTTGCTGAGTTGCCAAGTTTGAGTCAAATTTGGGTCTATTGATTTTTTTTATTGAGTTTGAGTTTTTGAACTATGCATATAACATTGTTGTTTGCTTTTATTGATGGATTTGTCTTACATTGGAACATGTTCATTATAATATATGTAGCTAGCATTGACCCGTTAACCTTTTCTAATTTCTCATGGTTATTGTATAATACACAAAAATATTGATTTTGAAGCATATAAAATGATTATTCCTCTAGCATAGGTTATTGTACTCCTTGATATCACCAGGAAAGTTAGGTTGTAGAGGCCATGGAAATCATCCAATTTTATATGCCTCTGATTACTCATATTAGTTTTAATTTTTAGTATTTAAGTTATGTTCAAGATGATATTGATTTCAAGGTGTCCTTCATTTAGAAGTTTAGAACAATGAATAAATGAATTCTAATTTCTAATTTGATTTTTTAATCACTTAGGCAATCTATTTCTTTGTTGACATTGAAAATAAGTGTGAATTTTTGCCTCACAACATTTCACAGGACCCCCTAGAAATGTGACCAAGCTTCTTGGAGATCTTTTTGTGATTTTGGTCCTCTGATATGACTTTCTTTGCCTTCGAACATTCTGGAATACCTGCATGCCCTTTCTCAACTTGAAATTACCTTCGAGTACCTTCCCTTCATCACAACATGCTTCAAAAGCTCTAATGTTCACTTTCCTCTCTTTATACTTTGTTTTCTTCTCCTATATCCTTGCTGCATCCATTTTGTTTGATATTCTTGAAAAACCTTACCTCTTAAGCCCTACCTAAGTGTTAAGTTGAATTAGCAATAACAACATTAACAAGTAGTAGTGCTAAAGGACTTAGAATCAACTTAGGCGAGCAAGTTTTGTACTTAAAATTTATCTCATGAACGAGAAACAACTAACTTGTGGCTTATAACTTAACACAATACGAAACATTTCATATGGTTACAACACTTAACTAGCACAAATCTGGCTTATGTTCCTTCTTGCAATGACCACAATGGAAAGACTTCTCATTTCCACCATTCATTCTCCTCACTACCACAATTTTAAGGTGAGAGACATGTCTGAGATTGTAGATGAGTATCAGGGATCAAGGTATGAGTCTCTAAGCAGCTATAATTAAATTTGAATATACAGAATATAAATGATTATTTGCATGCCATATCGGGTTCTTAAACATTAGATATAAAATTGATTACCATGATAATTTTATATTTTATTGCCCAATAACAATTGCTACCTGCTAAATATTTCTTCAGAAAAAAGCATGGTCAGTTTTCTTAGGACTTAATGCCAAACTTCGGATACACAATTGAGAACCATGATTATCATAAAAAACTTTTTGTATTTCTACATAATTTGAAAACTTAAGATCTGTAAAATAACAATTTGGAGGAGTATTAGAGTTGTCATTATTGGATAGTTTGCACTAGGGTATTTAGTACATCTCTTTGGTTTTGTTGGCATTCAGTTTGTTTGGTTTAAAATTCAAAGTCCCGAGACTCGCCCGGCCCGGACAGAGTCCCCCGCCCTGGCGGCTCCGCGTCGGACGCCGCCTTGTGGACGGGCCGCGGCAAGAAAAGCCAAAAAACAATTAAAACACAACATTTTTTTAATCTGTTTTTTTATTTATATCTTCTATTTCGCCCTAAAAGGGCACTCATTTCATTCATTTGGCAAAATAGGAGGAGAAGAGAGAGTTGTGAAGAAAAATAGGAGGAGAAGAGAGGGCAACCAGCAACTTGTTGAAGACAAATCCAAGGGCATATATCATTTGGGGAGCTTCATACCAGCAAGGAGGTGCATTGAAAGCTCATTACCAGTGATTTGGAGGAGTTTCTATTGCATTCCAAGCTAAATCTAAGAGGTAAGTTCGATTTTAATTGATTTTTTTGTGTTTTTTTAACAAATATTTCATTGTAATTTGTAAAATCACTATTCTTTTGAGTTTGCATATTTTTTTTACAAACCCTACTTGCAACTTAAATAATTTTAGAAACCCTATTTTGTGCAGCCACATTCATTTGCAAATCATACCATAGTATTATTTTCACAATGTCTCATACCCCAGTCAGAAAAGACCCTGCTTGGAAACATGCTGAAATCTTTCCCGGAATGAAAAAAGGAGACGCCAAATGTTTCTATTGCAAAACAATATATCATGGAGGCATAAATCGATTAAAATATCATCTTGCACGCATACCCGCCCATGATGCAGTGGGTTGCCCTATAGCACCTCCTGAGGTTGTTCGTGAAGTACAGGTGCAATTAGAAACTTTTGAAATGCAAAAAGAATTGAAAAAGAAACAGAAGCAGGAGTTGTTGAGTGTTGGAGTTGGACAGGGACTTGGTGCTGTTGGAGATGCTTCTTCCATGCCTCCATACCGTCCTAGTGCTAGTGCTTGTGGTAGTGCTTCTGTTTCTGCATCAGCAATGCCTATGCGTACTCCTAGTGCTGGTGGCGCTGCTACTGCTAGTGGTAGTGGCAGTGTTAGCATTGGCCCTAGAGTTCGTAAATCTAGGGTGGACTCATATTTTGTACCACGCACTACCCCTGGTTCCCAACCGTCGCTTGAGAGCATGGGTTGGAACAAGGACGCACATGATGCAGCCAAAAAGGCAATTGCAGACTTTTGGTACTACTGCACCATTCCCTTCCATGTAGCCAGGTAATTTTTTTCGTTTAATTGTTTTAAAATTTATATTTAAATTTTAGAATCTAGATGTATCTCATTATCTCATTATCGAATTCAAATTTTACAATACTTATGTAACTTATCAATTTATTTATGACATGTTATAGGTCACCTTTCTGGCAAAACATGGTTGATGCGATAACCATATGTGGGGCGGGGTTCAAAGCCCCTAGTGAAGATGAATTAAAGGGCCCACTTTTGACTCAAAAGGTGGCAGATGTGAAAGCACAATTAGAGGAGCAACGCAAGCAGTGGAGCATGATTGGTTGCACCATCATGACTGATGGTTGGACTGATAGGAGAAATAGGACGTTGCTTAATTTCCTAGTTTCCTCCGGAGGTAATTGTACTTCCTTCAATGCATTGGAATTTGAATTTTATTTAGTGAATCACATAATTTAATATGGCTGATTTATGTTTTTTAATTTATTGAATAATTGGTTTTGCTTTTTTTTTCAGGTGACACCGTCTTCATTAAGTCCATTGATGCTTCTGGCCAAATCAAAAATGCCACATACCTGTGTGAGGCTATAGAGGACGTGATAGCTGATGTGGGGGAAGAAAATGTAGTGCAAGTGGTGACAGACAATGCAGCAAATTATGTTGCTGCTGGTAGACTATTGATGGAGAGGCACCCTACTATATTTTGGACTCCATGTGCCGCCCATTGCATTGACCTCATGTTGGAGGATCTTGGGAAGCTCCCATGGATCAAAACATGTGTGGAAGCAGCAAAAAACGTTTGCAAATTTGTATACAACCACACATGGGTGCTTAACCTTATGAGGCAATACACGGGGTTGAGGGAGTTGTCTCGTCCTGGCATCACCAGGTTTGCAACAAATTTTATCACGATGCAATCCTTGATTCGGTCAAGGGCAGCTTTGAGGCGCATGTTTACTAGTGAGGAGTGGTCTTCCTCATCCTTTTCTACAAGCACTGCAGGGATTGCTGTGGCTGATTGCATTTTTGATGAGCAAGGTTTTTGGACACCAATGGACGAGATTGTGAAGGTAAAATTTAATTCTTTATTATGTTCTAATTTTTAATCATATCTTACTTTTATTTGTTTATTTTCATTCACACTTATTTGTGCAACATGTTTGCACTTTGCAGTTTATTGAGCCCTTGCTAGTTCTCCTACGAGTTGCAGATGGGGAGAAGCCCGCAATGGGCTACATATATGAGGGCATGGATAGGGCCAAAGAGGCCATTAGATCAGTCTATGGTGGAGTTGAGGAGAAGTATCGTCCCATTTGGGATATCATTGATAGGAGATGGCAAAACCAACTTCATAGGCCCATCCATGCAGCCATGTTTCCTGAATCCGGCCTTCCAATTCCACCGCGATCTCCGTGCAGATAGAGAAATTCTTAGTGGGCTCTACACGACATTGGAGCGGATGTTGCTGTTACTACACAGGTGGTGCAGGAGATAGATGCCTTCACTAAGGCACATGGAGACTTCTTTGCACGTCAAATGTGCAAAGATAATAGGACAACATTACTACCAGGTAAAAATATATTTAAGGGCATAATTTTCATCTCTTTATATTATAATTTATTATTAAATGTTGAACTTGAACTTGAAACTTGAAATGAGATTGATTTTGTTTCTTTTTCTCATCTCAGATAGCTGGTGGAATATGTTTGGTTCTGATACACCGAACCTGCAAAATATTGCCATTCGTATATTGAGCCAGCCATGCAGTTCATCTGGTTGTGAGCGCAATTGGAGTATGTTTGAGCACATACACTCCAAGAAGCGCAATAGATTGACAGTGGAGAGGATGAACGACTTGGTATATGTTCATTACAATCTTCGGCTCAGATACAGGAAGCTTTTTGACCATGACAAAACCCCGATCAATCTAGACGAGGTTGATCCACAGTCTGAGTGGACCACTGAGGCTACAGATGCAGTCTTTAGTGACGAGGACCTTGATTGGGTGGACCAGGCAGAGAGAGAGGCCGAGGTTGTAGCCATGGCTGAGGAGGAGGCTAGAGCACGAGGAGGCATAGATGCTGTTGGTGAGCGTGGCATGGAGAGTCAGACACAGGCAGAGACTATGGCTGCAGCTGCAACATCATCCAGGCCCTTTAGACGCCTTCGTAGGAAGGATGCTGGCTCCACTATGCCATAGGGCATAGAGTCATAGAACATTTTGATTTGATGTCATATTTCATATTTCATATTTGTATGGAACATTTGATGTCATGGATTTCATATTCCATGAGTTTTGTATACATTTGACTAATTTTATATATCTAAGTATGTTATTTCCTTCAGCAACGCAACTACAATGTGTACCTTATACTTATGTAATCGTTGTATACTTATGCATGTGATCAAATTTGCTTTTATTTGTGTTGTATTCAATAAAGGGTGCTTGAAACAAGTTTTAAATCCTTAAAAATCTCTAAATTTCTAGGGTTTTTCAACTTTTTTTCATTTTGCCGCGTCTGCGCCGCGTCCGCGTCCGGAGTCGCCGAGTCCCGCGCCGAGTCGCCCTCGCCGAGTCTGAGCCGCGTCCGCGTCTCGTTACTATGGTTTAAATATGCTTGCTCTCCTTTCCTATAGGAATCTTGTCCTACAATTTGTTTAGAAGGTAGCATTTTCTTTTGAGTCATATTGCAGTTGAAAAAAAGTAAAATACTCAAATTTGAAGTGGTATATGATATGAAACAAAAAAATAATTTCTATGTTTACGAAGCAGAAGCAGTCTTAAAAGCAGACTGCATAGTTGTCTGACTTATATTTCATCTTATGATTTTTTTACCCTTCTGTTATTATTGTCCTTCACTCATAATGAAATTGACATTTTAAATCTTTTGCTTATTTTAACTAAGGTAATTCATACTGAAGCAAATATTGGAAAGTCAAAAGTGAAGTCTGCAGCTGCTGCATGCCATGCGTGAGCCTCTTGTCCTTGCTATTTAAGTTATTTAAAGAATAGATAATGTCTTGTTGGTTCCATTAATTTGATAATTGAATTGTTGGAATTAACAATAATAAAATCCAAATGACACCTTTGTTAATGTGGGTTGTTGTATACACAGGATTAATTCTGCTCTCAAAATTGTTGAATACACGGTTGCATTGAGCACTGCAAATGCATTGGACATTGTTGGCAAGTATCCTTATGAAAGAATCACTTAAGCTGACTTAACTATTAGTGTTTACAACGTTTTTGTTTGTCTACTCTGTTCTATCTGCAATAATCACTGCCCAGAAAATTTACTTGTTTCTAAGCTCCATCTTTCATATGTTGCTTCCATGAATAAATTATGTCTAAAGATGGGTAGATTATTTGGCCGCCTCTTAATTTCATTACTATACTTTAAGCAACTTCAAAGATTGTTTTTAGTAGAGACTTAAGCTATCTTAGTTCTCATGCCATAGCTCCTGTCCAAATTGGTATGATATTTTCAATTGTTGCTACTTAACACATTTTGTTAGATATGATATAGTTGTTGATGCAACTGATAATGTAGCAACTCGGTACCTGATCAATGACAGTTGTGTGATCTTGGGAAAGGCATGTAAGCTTTCATTTCTTCAATTTTGGTTTGATTGAAGCATTGCATATGGATTTGTACTTATGAATATATGGATTTAGCTATATATTTTTTGTTTTTATGGTGTAACTTGTAACATGGACGGATTGAACTGTAATGCTAATGCAAAGATAAAAAATTCAATGCATTTGTATGAAAATGGTAGATTTTAGTGAATGCAAGTTCTGAGTTTTAGTTAAATTGAAACTGCCTATGCAGCTAGATGCACATCTACAAATGGTAGAATTAGGAGTTAGCTTAGATTCATCTGATTCACCAGTTTGGAAGAGTCAGGTGGGACTCCCAGTCAAGACATCTCATTGGGCTTGTTTGGGTGAAACTCGGTTAAATCAGTGAGACTTGCTGAGACTTGCGAGTCTGACCAAGGGTTGGCAAGTTTAATATGACTGACTTAGGCAGCCCAAAAACTTGACATAAAACCTAAAATGGAAGGCCATTTTCAAAATTTGTATTCTGATTGCATTTAGATAGGAGGTCTGAAACAGATTTCATATTGTTGCAAGCATTTTTTTAAACAGATTTAAATTTAAGAAATTTAGAACACTAGCCATAGGAAGTCTTAATGCTTAAACTATTTGGATTTCAACTTATCTTCAGTGTTTTCTGTACATTCTCTATGTACTATTTATTCTAGCTTGCACTAATACTGAAGATGCAAAGCAAGCTTTCAAGATGGAAAAGTTACTGGCTCACTTTTGGAGGATGAGTTCAACTTCAACAAGTGATTTTGGAAGCTGTCCTTATCTATAGTCTTATGCTGCCAAATCTTTTCTTTAAAAATTGAGGAACAGATCAGGTTTATGCAAAGGAATTTCTAGTGGAGGAGGGTTGATGACATTGGAGGACCCAATATAAAAATGCAAATCTGTTGGCGTAACAATTAGCACCTCTGGAGTGCGAGTTGGTATGGACAGCTATGCACACTGCGTAATGAGTGCTCTTCAAATTTGGAGGGGAAGCTCCCTCATATGCTGAAATGCGTGAAAAAGTAAAGTAATCTAACTCCTATCTTTTTGTCTCAGCTGGAAGAGGCACAAGGTTAAGAAAACCAAGAACGTTGCAGCTAAGGATTTTCTGGTTTTGCAGATCTCTAACTACAACTAAACTAAATGCTTTAATCTATCCAATCTCCTCAAGAAAACAGAGCATGAGGAAAAAGGAGCAGGAATGTCTTTACGATAAACTTCACAACAGGGTTTTCAAGGAGGAGGGATCCCTATCTGAGGCGTAGTCTGAAACAAAGTCTATTAGGCACAACACTTAAAACAATAATTCTCCTTTCCAAATTTCCAAGGAGGAGGAACCCCTATCCGAGGCGTAGATTGAAAGAACAACTATTAAACATAACATAAGATAGCCAACTAGGACAGCAAATTGCATTGGTGAAACACGCATACAATAAATGATCAAACTAGCCACTCCATTTAACTAAGATGAACAAATACCATAACAATAACATTTAGGCAAGGTGGTGCAGCTATTTATTATCATAGTAAAAGCTCATGAACAAATACAAAATAACAATATTATAGACAAGGTAGGCGTAGCATATATTACTATCTCGTGCAAAAGTTAATTACAAATGAGCAGAAAACTCTTATTTATAGACATCAAAATGTGTAGGGAACCCTAAAATCACCTTGAGTCAACTACAGTCTTGCAAGCATGCAAAATTTTATTGCTAAACCCTAAATAAAGGAAACTATATAGTTAACTGGAAAGCTACCATCAGTTAACCGAAACAGGACTCAACTGAACTGGACATGTGCAACATGCAAGTCCTTATTGAAATAAAAACAATTGATAACTAACATCAGTTAACTACTCCTAACTGAAAGTCTAAACTCTCGCAGAGATATCTCCAAGGATGAGATGTGCGTGCATGAAATAAGCAATTAGAACTCAAGACTAAATGTTGAGTTAACTGCTGCTCTGATTCTTTCCTTGAAAATAATTGTAGGTTCCAACTGACAGATTACTCCAGGTCATCATAGTCTAACACCTCGTCCAGGTACTGGTCGATTGTCTCATCCTCTGGTACTTTGACGCTCTCCACGATGATAACTTGCCTGTTCAATTCTCTGTCACCATCTCTGACCTCCCTCATGCATTCTCTAACCTCTTCAGTTGCCTTTTTGAAACTAGTTGTCATCACTGAGAAGTGATCCAACTTGGATGCCACAGGATCTCCATCAAGGTATCACGAACAAGCTTCTAGAACTCAGTTTGCACAGCCTCGAGATTAGCGTAGGTACCATCTTCACGAAGATAAGGGCATAGGATTTGAGTGACTTTGGTGGCTCCATAAATGGAGTGACGACCTCTGTTCCTTCTGCAGCCTAACGCTTCTAATGCTTTTCTTAATGCTTCTCAATGAAAGAGTGTTGCATGATGAAACCACGAACCTTGACCGCGAACACTCTGGTTGCGAGAAATACACGCGAACTTGTTGCACACGCAGAATTCCAACGGTGTCCAACCCTCTGAACTGGCCCTTGAAGGCTATTAGCTATACGAGGTATGAAACCATGTGAACCTTGGGTGACTATGCCTATCAAAATGTCTGAATCAACCCTCCAGATGCACTTGATGCAAATCTGTGTCAGTCATTCTGACAAAATCATGAATTAAGACTGATTTGGTCTTGAATTCAGTTTGGTTGAACTGCATTTTGAAAAACTCACCTGTTGACTGTGAACATGGCTATATTTTGACAACTTTTCTGGAAAGCTAAAATATTTCCTAATGAGGCTAAAAATAGCTTGTTGAGGGGAAAATTTTACAAAAGATTCTGAGACGTGGGTTTTGTAGAGAATGAAATTCTAAGCCAACCCACAACGTTAGAAATTCGAAAAAATGCTTTTTAGCAAGGCATGCAAAGGCTTTTTAATGGAGAAAAATAGGGGTTTTAGAGCTCACTCGGGGCAAATTTTTCCAAGAAAATCTGGAACATGGGTTTTGTAGGCAATGGAAATTTAAGGCAACCCATATCAGTCGATTTTGAAAAAGATGTGTTCTTGACCCACATGCAAAGGAATTCTTGGAAAAGAGCACAGAGCTTTAGAATAAAAGCTACGGGGCAATTTTCTCGAAAAAATCTAAGACATGGGTTTTGCTACTGTTGCTAAAGAATGTGAACCCAGATGATCTGATCTTGAATATTCTGCCGTTTTCTTTGACATGTGAAGAATACCTAAGACGAGAATAGAACAAATTAGACAAAAGATAGAAGTTTGTTTATTCTGCTTCTAAACAAAATCGCCTATGCTTGACTAAGATTTGATGATGCCTGCATGCACTGAAAAATTGAACTCTGGAAAATTAATCTTTTGAACAATCTGGACCCAGCATTGAAAAATTGAACTCAAAGCATCTTCGAATCTTCAATTGCTCAAGAAAATCGTCTTTGCTCTGAACTTGGTATGAGAATAATGGCCATTATGATGACTTAAATAAATAAATTCAAGACAAAAATCGTCCATCTTCATGCAATTAGGCGCCACCTTTAATTCAATTTAATTTTGATTGGACCTCAAAAGAATTCGACCTCATTTGATTGGGACTTGAAAAAAAGTAACTGAATGTCAGATAACCCTAAAAAGGGCGCCACCTTTAAATTAATTCAGTTAAACTCAGCATGCAAATTAGTTAACTGAACATGCAAGCTAAAATCGTCCTTTTTTGCAATTAAAATAATCTCCCTTAAAGTCGAATTATTTAAATAATAAATAATATTTAAATCCACCTTCCATGGGCGCTTAGTCATCTTCAGTTCAAAAAGTCAAAGCTTTGACTTAAGGCGTCACTTTCTAGACTTAACCATTTTAATGAAAATTTGGATTTTCAACCCTCATCAGAGCCCCTGTTCAATCACTGATTCTGATTGACTGACATGCCCAATCAACTGGCTGACAATTGCGTTGAAGAGCAGGATCAAATCTAACAAAAACACTCCTTGAGATTGCAATCCATAAAACTGAGGTCTGAGGCTTGAAAAATCAAGGCGCCCTTAGCAAAAGTTGAGCTTTTGACCCCAAACTTAGTCAAATTTTCATCATTTTCAACACTTAGAAGGTGATCTTGACCTCCTTGCATCTCGTGTTGGCAAAACTTCAGGACTGAATAATTGGCTCACTGTGGAGCTGACTCTGTTCGACACAATAGCTTCAAGAGAACACTTCATCAAATTTCATCATTTGATAGGTCAAAATCAAGGGCGCCCCTGGCCTCTAGGGGCGCTTTTGTTCTTAGAGATAGCCATTTTTCCAACTGGCTAAAATAACACTTAAACTCCAGCTACAGGCTGATGACTCGTTTTCTGACCTGACGGAGGTATGCAACGAAAAGTTGGATGTAACACGGACATGATGAATACCTGAGATCACCAGAAAGAAGACACTCAAGGCTCGAAAACCTTGGGCGCCCTTGGCCAACAGGGGCGCTTTTGCTTTTTCCTTGACATTCTGACCAAGATTTAACCTCGTGTTTGACCTCTGATTCCGACAGTTTAGCAACTCAAATTAATTTGTTGACGGGTGCGTTGCGAAGCCTAATCAAACGTGAGACAAACATCCTAGGTGTCGTTTGGTCAAAAATCTTTATCTGATCCCTCAAAAAGATGGGTGCCCTTTTCAAAAGCTGTGCTTTTCCTTCCAGTGTTAGTTATTTTTTCATCCTCCTCATTTCTCGCTGAATCTCCCGTATCAGGTGCTAGACATATCTTTTAGGCTGGTTGGATTGCTCATTGTGAAGCTGACAGTATCCCTGACAAGTCTCCTTGGAAATGACAAATCCCGAAACTCACATCTGAGCCTTTGAAATCTAGGGTGCTCCTAGCCTCCAGGGGCTCTGGTGTTCCAGAGTTAGAAATTTTTTGATGATTTTCATCCCGACGAAAAATCTCCTTCGAGATGAAGCATTATTTTGAACTTATCTGGCCACAGTTTCTTCATTTGAGCGTTTTAGGCTTAAATTTTAATACCTGGTCTTTGGCCATTTGCCATTGACGATCTCAGAACTCCTAGCTTTCCATTTGAAAAAGCGAAAACTACCCACCAGACTTAAACTGAGTTTTAACTGAAACCGACTTCACCATTGTGATCGTGAAACAAAATAAGCCAATCAAATCAATTTTTAGTCAATTCTGACAAGTTTCAAATTTTAGGGTTTCGCGACCTGAAACAGGGGTGCTTGAAAACCCTAATTTTCAATTTTTCCAAATTTCACCATTATCCTCCCGACATCAAATTGACACAAAGTCCATACTTGATTTGCCCAAAAACAGTGTTTTGACATCATTTTAACAAGGTTTAGACTCTTTTAAGCAAAATGCCTTAATGAAGCAAAAAATTTGGTTTGGGTACAACAAAATCTATTTGATCAAGCTTGGTGCCAAACAATAGACTGCAGCTATATCCACTCCGTGAGGTGGTAATTCCTCAGACCAAGAAGTATCTGCTGCATTGAAGCTCCCATATCCACCAAACCTGGTTACCATACGACTAAATTGTAATGTCCCTTTTTTCGAAATTAAGCCAAGTTGAAGCCCAAAACGCCCATCATACATTTTCCATGGGTTATGTGAATTTTGCACTAAGGAAATAGGATTAAAATTATAATAAAGAGGGCCTCAAGTAAAGTTTAAATATAAAATAAGGAGGTCTCTTGTAATTAAATTTTATTTGAAATAATTCCTCTCAAGCAAAGGTCATGAAGGGAATTCGAAGAGTTATGTCTTTTGGAGGAAAACTCTATTTAAGAGAGGCCAAGCAAGGAGGAGGATACATTTGATTGACCGTTCTATTTTCTGATTTCTACTCCTTGTTGGAGCATTGGACTTTGGTTCAATTAACTTGAGGATGGAAACCCTTTAGATCTGGAATTGGAAGAGGAAAACCTCCTGATTTCCATCATTGGATTAGTGGATGAAAATCCCTGAGCAATGTCACCTAGGGATTGCATATGAGCTTTACGTTAATAGGCAATTCAAAGTGACATCATGGTAAAATCTTTTTGACAGGTATGCAAGAGCAGAATCATATATAATTTGCAGCGGCCAAATCCCACAATTGTGTAAGGGATGATTGGTGCTGAGGGTTTGTAGAATATATTCCAGAGGTTATCAATGACTCAAGGTGGATTTATTATCAGCAATTTGTGGCGGAATTCTCAACAGAAATTCCTGATAACCAGAAATCAGCAATCTATGTTGAGGGTGAGTAATCTGAATTTGACAAATCTCAAAGTGGCGATTACTCAGACTTGAGGATTTGATAGAACTAAGGCTGTGATTCCTGATTTGTGGTAATTTTTGCTAATTGTAAGTGGCTGTGATTCTCCATTTGTGATAGATTCTTCCAGAGTATGCATCCATCTCAGGTTTCCTAAATGGATGGACTTGGCTCATTAGTTGATTGGTAATCCTAAGCACCACCAATTGTAGCAATTGTTTCTACAGAGCTGATAATTTATTCATTATACATAACTGCTGTATTCATAATTTTTTTTTTTTTAAAACGGGGTATTACATAAATCCACAAAATCCAAAGAGTAAAGGTCATACTTGTTAGTAGAAAGCGTCACCTAAATGCATGAAATCCACTTACACAATTCATAATCCATCAAGGAATGCCCCCTCAAACACTGAACCCTACCTTCAAAAGTCCAAGTATTCCTCAATAACTGATTGTGTACAAATATTGTGAGGGAAAGGTGAAAAGAGCCTTAGAAAAGAGAGCGCAACAGACCTTGAATCCAATGCACATAAACAATTAGTTGGTCGTGGCATAGTATTATGCATCACTATGGTTAGTGGTCAGTGTAGTGCTGAACAACATACCTTCTGCATAATGGGTCAGCAATTAAATGGGAACAACTTGATGGCTTAAGCCATTAGGTGTAGGTGAGACTACAGATATAGAAAGGGAGGAAGTCTTTCTTTCATCAGATGAGGAATTCAGTCACTCATCCTTGGTCAGTTCCCACAAATGGGTTGAAGACTGCAGGGAGATTCAGGGAGACCCCATTCTGGAGAAGCCAACTTTCAAGTTCTACCCAGCATGTTAAATTGTTAATACAACATTTACAAACAAATGTGTGTGGCAAATTGGAAAATGAGACAATCAGGTTTTGGGAAAATAGCTTGAATGGTCATGCCCCAATTTATAATCATGGATATCATGAACTACAAAAGGACCTTCAATCAAATAGTTATTTCACTGTTGTTGATTATTGTCAAGAAACTGTCAAGGTCTTACACTATGGATACATGTTAGGTTTTTGTCATCTTGAATTCTGAGATACATTGGCTAATGATCCAATCTTGATTTCATGAGAATATTTGGATCCATCTTATTGCAATATGGTGGCCATTTTGGACTTATTATAAACCTAGCTTACATTTGTACTATAAATTAGATCCCTTAGTTTCTATTCCTCCATATAAGTTTCTTCTTCGGTTTTCACATCATATTGTCTCTATTAATTGCAAAAAGAAATGCATCATATTTTTTCCTACACGATCAATTCCTTCTTTCTTTCTCTTGGTTTTAAAATTTCATAATAAATCCAACAACTATGTAATTTGTATCTTTACATTTTTGTCAAATGTCTCATAGTGCATTCCATTGGTTCACTTACATTTGGATAATTGAAAAATTGAAAGTTTCCAAGCAAATACTCAAAGAATCTATTCTGGAAATGTCTACTTGAATTCAGCTTGACCACTTTAAACATATTATGATTCCACATTGTAGCCAAAATTCTTGTTGTTCCTTCTATCACAAGAACAGCCATCTCATTTTCCCTTTATGTTAAGTTTCTAACCATGATCAATCTTTCCTCATCAATCTTGGTTTCCTAAAGAAGCATAATGTCTGGTCTCTCCTCTTTTAGTTGCTTCAGTAGATGAGACCCTAGTATGACTCTTATTAGAGGTGTTGTGCCCTCTGATATTCCAACTTATGTTTTATCATGGTTGCCATAGGGGAATTTCACCCCAATATACTATTTAAGTTTCTTCCGACTTCTTGTAATGATTTGTGATTGCGTTTCTATGTTTCTTTTTTCTGCATTGGTCTTTTTCCTTTTTCCTACTTCTACCCACACATCTGTTAACGACTTTTTTTACTGCTGTTGTTTGGATTTAATTTCTACTCCTGACGTTTCATTGATTTGACTCTTCTAGCTCCATTTCCTTATCTCCTTTCTCTTTTTTGATTATGGTTTTGTTTCTTCAAACCTTCATAATTTTTTGGCTTGCTGTTTCTTATAGTACTTTCCTCCTTTTCTAGAAATTCAATCTCCAAAACCACTTCTCCATTTTTCTTATCTTCATTTGTTTTTTCATTATCCTTTGTGACTGAGTTGTCAAAATCTCTTCTTTATCCAATTCTTCTCTGTTTTCCTTTTGTTATGAGGTTTATTCCTATGATATTTTGATCTTATCAAAGCTAGTCTTACCCTTCAAAAAGTTATTTGATATCGTAGATGTCATTAACTTCTTTCAACTTGTTCTTTGTTTGCAGTTTGCTCTTCATAATACCAAGTTTCATTGACTGGTTTCTAGAATGAACATCCTTATCTCTTGACAAATATTGGTTGAGTCATTGGTCCACTTCATTCTTGTTATTTGCAATAAATCCTCATATGATTACTTTCATACATTTGTCTTCTCTGCTTTTGATAATTGTATAGGAATCCTCTTCTTCATGTTATCCATCCATTGGTTGCTTTGCCTTGTTGCTTTCAAAACTATTTTCTTTTGAACAGCCTGTACTAAGGCTTCTGTTGTTAAGAGTTTGCCACTTGGGTAAAGGATATTAGTTGTTTTCTCACTACCATTTGTTGCAATAGTTTATATTTTTATTTTTTTGTTAAACCCTTTCTAAATGCTCTCTTTCATTACAGAGATGGCACCTTAAGGGAGAAAATCATAATCTGGAACCTAATGACAGGTTACTAGGATGTGAAAAACTTTATTGCTTTTGGAAGAGGCTTGGAGAGCTCTACTTTAACACATATCTGTGCATAGGTGGCTAAAGAATTTTTTCTTAGTAGCCTCACCAATGACATCAAACTCTTCAATAAGGTCTCCATTATTTAAAAAAAATCAAGTTGTTCCACAATTCAGATTGTGATCCAAAAAATCTAACCACACAAGTTATTTTGCTCATCATTTGCTTGATTGGATAAAATTTTGGCATCCATGACCATAATATAATATTGCATTTTTCATGAAGAAAGGCTTAACCTGGCAAGCTCTATCTCTATCCTTCAAACTCTTTAACAGGACTAGGAAGAAGCCCTTTGCTTGGAATCTTATTTCTAGACTTAATTATTTTTCTATCCACATACACAATTCTTCCACAGTAGACCAATAACCTATGAATTTTTTGATTAGGGATTTTTTAGTTAGAGATCTTTGGTTCTATTATTTTGTCTTCAATCACTAGTACTTGGGTGCCTGGCTATTTATATTCATTCGAAAATCTTGCTCTAATCTGCTGATTCTTCCTCCTTTTCCTTGCTTTCCACATTTTTTCTTGTAGCCTTCCATTCTTTGTTCTTCATTATCTCTTTTTCCTTTCAAACCCCCTTCCTTCTTGTGTCCCATTCTTCTAGAATTCCTAGAGCCTTCCATCCCTATCTTTGTGCACCATCTTTCTGATCCTCCCTGCAAGTTTCTTGATTTTACTTTCACAAGTCTTCCATCTCCTTTTCGGACTTAGTTCATGTTTTCTTTTGCTGTCTTTTCTATTAAGATTTATATTTTTGTTTAATGGTATTGCTGATAAGACCTAAATCATGATTATTAAGTTTAAAAATCAACCTACACTACAATTTTCTTAAGCCATAAATTTGAAGTAAGAAAGATGAATTTGTTGTGTTTGTCAATTTCATTGCAAAATCTAAAAAAAATGAGTAAAACTTTGGTGGAAGAGATAAGTAAAACTTTGAATGAAAGGAGTGCATCTTTTAAGTCAGTACGTTGTGAAATTTGAATAGAATTGTGCATCTTGTGTAGATAATTTCCATATTTTCAAGAATATTTATTAGGAAGGAAGAATGGGATTCAACAGTCATGAACTCATAACCAAATTGTCCTTATTCAACTTCAGAATGTCAAAGAACAAAAGCTATTATGATAGAAGAGACTTCAATGGTAACAAAAATGCTCATGAAGACAGCTTTATCGAAGGCTGGGGTTCAAAGTGATGTTAGAGTCTGCTTTGAAAAAAATGTCACATATAAGAAGGTATTATATTAAAATATTCAACCAGTAACAAATGATCATTGTGGTGAAAATAAAATTTCTGATGCTTGGAAGATGTGAGAAAATACTGTATTATTGGAAATAAAGAGTATAGATTAACATAACTCAAAAAACCTAAAGTCAAACTCTGTTGACACCCTCATTATATTCGACTTTATCACCATAATACTAAAGATATATATAACAAAAGTTACAGAAAATTCAGATGTTCAAAGTCATCAATATTTAAAGGAACAAAGTTCAGCTGTTAATGTACAAAGACATCCAATGTTTTTTAAGATCAATCTGAAGTTGATGAATTCTGATTTGATGTGTTGGTAATGTCAAAACTTTTTCAAGATCTTATGGCCTATCTTCTAGATACGCTTTGTGTAAGAAACCTTTCTTTTATTGGACACAATCTAATGAAGCCTATTAATAAGCATCACATATAAGTGTTCCCTCATAAAGACACATCCCTACTTTTTTTTTTCGATTGATTAAATGGAGTTCAAAAATTGGGACCTCAATTCTCAAATATTGGCAAAAGTGATACATATTTCAATTTCCAAGATCAGTAACAAAATTTGTTGAAAAAGACAACTACTATCCCATAGCATCATCAACCACATTACAGTTATGTGATGTTTTCCAAATAGCTAAGCAAGGCCAAAACATATTGTCTGCATGAGAATATAAGTTATAACAGGTAAAATAAATTTTTAATTAACAGACTCTAGGACACCAAAACCAGGCAGAAGATCATCCAAGATCAATTTGAATAAGTCTCCAGAAAAGTGAACTCTGTAGTCAAAATAAAGGAATCATCCATCAGTAGAATTGTCAATGCCTCTCATTAGAGCCATCGAACAGCAATGAACCAACTAAAATCACAAGAAAACCACTACTATTGCTTTCCAAACATATCCAATATTATCAGTAGAGAGGATAGAAATCATCAAGGGCGGAAGCTGCATTAATGAAAGAGTAAGCCAGTAGAGTTTGTAACTGTAAACATGGAAGGATTATGATTACTAATGGGAACCAATGCTCTAATTTTTGGGGATGGCAATTTATTTTTAAGATTTTGGGGACAACCTATATTAATATTTAAACTTTTAAAATACAAATAAATAAAAATAGCTTAATCAAACACATGTGAAACACACAATTACACCAAACACTTGCATGTCAGATGTATTACAAATTATTAACATTTTCTTGAACCTTATGCAAAACATTAATTTAATTCCAACACTGAAAACACATGATAGAGTATATACAAACAGTCGAGCAAATGATTAGTAAAAATATAGTCTTTATGCAAGAGCAATACAATTAAATATCTACCTAATTAAGCTAGAACTCCATTTGTTGCACATGTTTTGAGCCAAGAACAGGAAAAATTTAGTCATGTCTGCAAGAAGGTGAAGTTTGCTAAATGTCATGTCATCCTCAGCAAAAGTGGTTTAATGTTTCAATTGTTCATATTTTTGTGATTTTAATGATTTAATAAGAACTTGTGAATACTTTTTGGAAAATTATACAATGTTTGAAAATTATGAACAATAGGTCATAAGAAGACCCTATTAGGATACTAGAACTGTTTGCAGGTTTGTTCTGCTGATCCTCTCATATAGAGTTCTACATGCATCATAAATCTACTAGTGTGTGAGCCTAAATTGTACAAATTACATCTTTTGTAGAGAACAAATAGTAGTGTTGGATGTTTCAATGATCTTCATGCTGAATCTTTGTTTTGGGGAGAAATGTTTTTTAATAATTGGGACCTTTGCATTTTTTCTATAATTTTTGTTCTTTCTCCATAGTTGTATTGTGTCCTAGGTTATAATGGCATGTTTATAACTTTATTTATGTATTGGCTAAATTTCTGCTTGCATAATCTCTTTCCATTTCATTATTTTGGAACTGTGGGTTTTGTATCACTAAAGGAAAGTTGATTGATTATTAGATTTCTGCCTATCTAGATTTTTCTACAAGATCTTTCTTAATTGTAATGATTGGTTGATAAAACATGGCATTAGACTATGTAAATTAATGCAGTCAGTATTCTATAGACTGCTGCTATCTAGTTACAAGATTTTCAAATACTGGTTGAGCCAAAGTTATAGAACTCTTTATTACAAAGTTTGAGACAACATTTTTTAAAAGAGGAATATAAATCAATATATCTTACATAAAGTCAATTATCAATTAGGATGCTCTCATTTTTTTTCATTTGATTTGATGATGACAGCCTCTTGTATCAGGAGCAGCTTTGGGCTTTGAGGGCCAGGTATTCTGATTAATTAAGTGGTTATATGTTATAGTTTAAATATGCTTATTAATGTTATGGCCTAGACTAATGAGACTGTATTAAGCTATGTTGAGGACTACGGATTGGTTTACATTATTGGAGATAGGAAAAATCCAAAATTAATTTGGCATGAAATCAGATTGTTTACATCTTTTTATGAACTCAAATAAAATATTATCCGTGTTTAGTTTAATATAAATTTGGTTGA